>JAKOOJ010000007.1:91224883-91239067 GCA_022577455.1 Arizona elegans | reverse complement strand
CCTAACCCTAACCCTAACCCTAACCCTAACCCTAACCCTAACCCTAACCCTAACCCTAACCCTAACCCTAACCCTAACCCTAACCCTAACCCTAACCCTAACCCTAACCCTAACCCTAACCCTAACCCTAACCCTAACCCTAACCCTAACCCTAACCCTAACCCTAACCCTAACCCTAACCCTAACCCTAACCCTAACCCTAACCCTAACCCTAACCCTAACCCTAACCCTAACCCTAACCCTAACCCTAACCCTAACCCTAACCCTAACCCTAACCCTAACCCTAACCCTAACCCTAACCCTAACCCTAACCCTAACCCTAACCCTAACCCTAACCCTAACCCTAACCCTAACCCTAACCCTAACCCTAACCCTAACCCTAACCCTAACCCTAACCCTAACCCTAACCCTAACCCTAACCCTAACCCTAACCCTAACCCTAACCCTAACCCTAACCCTAACCCTAACCCTAACCCTAACCCTAACCCTAACCCTAACCCTAACCCTAACCCTAACCCTAACCCTAACCCTAACCCTAACCCTAACCCTAACCCTAACCCTAACCCTAACCCTAACCCTAACCCTAACCCTAACCCTAACCCTAACCCTAACCCTAACCCTAACCCTAACCCTAACCCTAACCCTAACCCTAACCCTAACCCTAACCCTAACCCTAACCCTAACCCTAACCCTAACCCTAACCCTAACCCTAACCCTAACCCTAACCCTAACCCTAACCCTAACCCTAACCCTAACCCTAACCCTAACCCTAACCCTAACCCTAACCCTAACCCTAACCCTAACCCTAACCCTAACCCTAACCCTAACCCTAACCCTAACCCTAACCCTAACCCTAACCCTAACCCTAACCCTAACCCTAACCCTAACCCTAACCCTAACCCTAACCCTAACCCTAACCCTAACCCTAACCCTAACCCTAACCCTAACCCTAACCCTAACCCTAACCCTAACCCTAACCCTAACCCTAACCCTAACCCTAACCCTAACCCTAACCCTAACCCTAACCCTAACCCTAACCCTAACCCTAACCCTAACCCTAACCCTAACCCTAACCCTAACCCTAACCCTAACCCTAACCCTAACCCTAACCCTAACCCTAACCCTAACCCTAACCCTAACCCTAACCCTAACCCTAACCCTAACCCTAACCCTAACCCTAACCCTAACCCTAACCCTAACCCTAACCCTAACCCTAACCCTAACCCTAACCCTAACCCTAACCCTAACCCTAACCCTAACCCTAACCCTAACCCTAACCCTAACCCTAACCCTAACCCTAACCCTAACCCTAACCCTAACCCTAACCCTAACCCTAACCCTAACCCTAACCCTAACCCTAACCCTAACCCTAACCCTAACCCTAACCCTAACCCTAACCCTAACCCTAACCCTAACCCTAACCCTAACCCTAACCCTAACCCTAACCCTAACCCTAACCCTAACCCTAACCCTAACCCTAACCCTAACCCTAACCCTAACCCTAACCCTAACCCTAACCCTAACCCTAACCCTAACCCTAACCCTAACCCTAACCCTAACCCTAACCCTAACCCTAACCCTAACCCTAACCCTAACCCTAACCCTAACCCTAACCCTAACCCTAACCCTAACCCTAACCCTAACCCTAACCCTAACCCTAACCCTAACCCTAACCCTAACCCTAACCCTAACCCTAACCCTAACCCTAACCCTAACCCTAACCCTAACCCTAACCCTAACCCTAACCCTAACCCTAACCCTAACCCTAACCCTAACCCTAACCCTAACCCTAACCCTAACCCTAACCCTAACCCTAACCCTAACCCTAACCCTAACCCTAACCCTAACCCTAACCCTAACCCTAACCCTAACCCTAACCCTAACCCTAACCCTAACCCTAACCCTAACCCTAACCCTAACCCTAACCCTAACCCTAACCCTAACCCTAACCCTAACCCTAACCCTAACCCTAACCCTAACCCTAACCCTAACCCTAACCCTAACCCTAACCCTAACCCTAACCCTAACCCTAACCCTAACCCTAACCCTAACCCTAACCCTAACCCTAACCCTAACCCTAACCCTAACCCTAACCCTAACCCTAACCCTAACCCTAACCCTAACCCTAACCCTAACCCTAACCCTAACCCTAACCCTAACCCTAACCCTAACCCTAACCCTAACCCTAACCCTAACCCTAACCCTAACCCTAACCCTAACCCTAACCCTAACCCTAACCCTAACCCTAACCCTAACCCTAACCCTAACCCTAACCCTAACCCTAACCCTAACCCTAACCCTAACCCTAACCCTAACCCTAACCCTAACCCTAACCCTAACCCTAACCCTAACCCTAACCCTAACCCTAACCCTAACCCTAACCCTAACCCTAACCCTAACCCTAACCCTAACCCTAACCCTAACCCTAACCCTAACCCTAACCCTAACCCTAACCCTAACCCTAACCCTAACCCTAACCCTAACCCTAACCCTAACCCTAACCCTAACCCTAACCCTAACCCTAACCCTAACCCTAACCCTAACCCTAACCCTAACCCTAACCCTAACCCTAACCCTAACCCTAACCCTAACCCTAACCCTAACCCTAACCCTAACCCTAACCCTAACCCTAACCCTAACCCTAACCCTAACCCTAACCCTAACCCTAACCCTAACCCTAACCCTAACCCTAACCCTAACCCTAACCCTAACCCTAACCCTAACCCTAACCCTAACCCTAACCCTAACCCTAACCCTAACCCTAACCCTAACCCTAACCCTAACCCTAACCCTAACCCTAACCCTAACCCTAACCCTAACCCTAACCCTAACCCTAACCCTAACCCTAACCCTAACCCTAACCCTAACCCTAACCCTAACCCTAACCCTAACCCTAACCCTAACCCTAACCCTAACCCTAACCCTAACCCTAACCCTAACCCTAACCCTAACCCTAACCCTAACCCTAACCCTAACCCTAACCCTAACCCTAACCCTAACCCTAACCCTAACCCTAACCCTAACCCTAACCCTAACCCTAACCCTAACCCTAACCCTAACCCTAACCCTAACCCTAACCCTAACCCTAACCCTAACCCTAACCCTAACCCTAACCCTAACCCTAACCCTAACCCTAACCCTAACCCTAACCCTAACCCTAACCCTAACCCTAACCCTAACCCTAACCCTAACCCTAACCCTAACCCTAACCCTAACCCTAACCCTAACCCTAACCCTAACCCTAACCCTAACCCTAACCCTAACCCTAACCCTAACCCTAACCCTAACCCTAACCCTAACCCTAACCCTAACCCTAACCCTAACCCTAACCCTAACCCTAACCCTAACCCTAACCCTAACCCTAACCCTAACCCTAACCCTAACCCTAACCCTAACCCTAACCCTAACCCTAACCCTAACCCTAACCCTAACCCTAACCCTAACCCTAACCCTAACCCTAACCCTAACCCTAACCCTAACCCTAACCCTAACCCTAACCCTAACCCTAACCCTAACCCTAACCCTAACCCTAACCCTAACCCTAACCCTAACCCTAACCCTAACCCTAACCCTAACCCTAACCCTAACCCTAACCCTAACCCTAACCCTAACCCTAACCCTAACCCTAACCCTAACCCTAACCCTAACCCTAACCCTAACCCTAACCCTAACCCTAACCCTAACCCTAACCCTAACCCTAACCCTAACCCTAACCCTAACCCTAACCCTAACCCTAACCCTAACCCTAACCCTAACCCTAACCCTAACCCTAACCCTAACCCTAACCCTAACCCTAACCCTAACCCTAACCCTAACCCTAACCCTAACCCTAACCCTAACCCTAACCCTAACCCTAACCCTAACCCTAACCCTAACCCTAACCCTAACCCTAACCCTAACCCTAACCCTAACCCTAACCCTAACCCTAACCCTAACCCTAACCCTAACCCTAACCCTAACCCTAACCCTAACCCTAACCCTAACCCTAACCCTAACCCTAACCCTAACCCTAACCCTAACCCTAACCCTAACCCTAACCCTAACCCTAACCCTAACCCTAACCCTAACCCTAACCCTAACCCTAACCCTAACCCTAACCCTAACCCTAACCCTAACCCTAACCCTAACCCTAACCCTAACCCTAACCCTAACCCTAACCCTAACCCTAACCCTAACCCTAACCCTAACCCTAACCCTAACCCTAACCCTAACCCTAACCCTAACCCTAACCCTAACCCTAACCCTAACCCTAACCCTAACCCTAACCCTAACCCTAACCCTAACCCTAACCCTAACCCTAACCCTAACCCTAACCCTAACCCTAACCCTAACCCTAACCCTAACCCTAACCCTAACCCTAACCCTAACCCTAACCCTAACCCTAACCCTAACCCTAACCCTAACCCTAACCCTAACCCTAACCCTAACCCTAACCCTAACCCTAACCCTAACCCTAACCCTAACCCTAACCCTAACCCTAACCCTAACCCTAACCCTAACCCTAACCCTAACCCTAACCCTAACCCTAACCCTAACCCTAACCCTAACCCTAACCCTAACCCTAACCCTAACCCTAACCCTAACCCTAACCCTAACCCTAACCCTAACCCTAACCCTAACCCTAACCCTAACCCTAACCCTAACCCTAACCCTAACCCTAACCCTAACCCTAACCCTAACCCTAACCCTAACCCTAACCCTAACCCTAACCCTAACCCTAACCCTAACCCTAACCCTAACCCTAACCCTAACCCTAACCCTAACCCTAACCCTAACCCTAACCCTAACCCTAACCCTAACCCTAACCCTAACCCTAACCCTAACCCTAACCCTAACCCTAACCCTAACCCTAACCCTAACCCTAACCCTAACCCTAACCCTAACCCTAACCCTAACCCTAACCCTAACCCTAACCCTAACCCTAACCCTAACCCTAACCCTAACCCTAACCCTAACCCTAACCCTAACCCTAACCCTAACCCTAACCCTAACCCTAACCCTAACCCTAACCCTAACCCTAACCCTAACCCTAACCCTAACCCTAACCCTAACCCTAACCCTAACCCTAACCCTAACCCTAACCCTAACCCTAACCCTAACCCTAACCCTAACCCTAACCCTAACCCTAACCCTAACCCTAACCCTAACCCTAACCCTAACCCTAACCCTAACCCTAACCCTAACCCTAACCCTAACCCTAACCCTAACCCTAACCCTAACCCTAACCCTAACCCTAACCCTAACCCTAACCCTAACCCTAACCCTAACCCTAACCCTAACCCTAACCCTAACCCTAACCCTAACCCTAACCCTAACCCTAACCCTAACCCTAACCCTAACCCTAACCCTAACCCTAACCCTAACCCTAACCCTAACCCTAACCCTAACCCTAACCCTAACCCTAACCCTAACCCTAACCCTAACCCTAACCCTAACCCTAACCCTAACCCTAACCCTAACCCTAACCCTAACCCTAACCCTAACCCTAACCCTAACCCTAACCCTAACCCTAACCCTAACCCTAACCCTAACCCTAACCCTAACCCTAACCCTAACCCTAACCCTAACCCTAACCCTAACCCTAACCCTAACCCTAACCCTAACCCTAACCCTAACCCTAACCCTAACCCTAACCCTAACCCTAACCCTAACCCTAACCCTAACCCTAACCCTAACCCTAACCCTAACCCTAACCCTAACCCTAACCCTAACCCTAACCCTAACCCTAACCCTAACCCTAACCCTAACCCTAACCCTAACCCTAACCCTAACCCTAACCCTAACCCTAACCCTAACCCTAACCCTAACCCTAACCCTAACCCTAACCCTAACCCTAACCCTAACCCTAACCCTAACCCTAACCCTAACCCTAACCCTAACCCTAACCCTAACCCTAACCCTAACCCTAACCCTAACCCTAACCCTAACCCTAACCCTAACCCTAACCCTAACCCTAACCCTAACCCTAACCCTAACCCTAACCCTAACCCTAACCCTAACCCTAACCCTAACCCTAACCCTAACCCTAACCCTAACCCTAACCCTAACCCTAACCCTAACCCTAACCCTAACCCTAACCCTAACCCTAACCCTAACCCTAACCCTAACCCTAACCCTAACCCTAACCCTAACCCTAACCCTAACCCTAACCCTAACCCTAACCCTAACCCTAACCCTAACCCTAACCCTAACCCTAACCCTAACCCTAACCCTAACCCTAACCCTAACCCTAACCCTAACCCTAACCCTAACCCTAACCCTAACCCTAACCCTAACCCTAACCCTAACCCTAACCCTAACCCTAACCCTAACCCTAACCCTAACCCTAACCCTAACCCTAACCCTAACCCTAACCCTAACCCTAACCCTAACCCTAACCCTAACCCTAACCCTAACCCTAACCCTAACCCTAACCCTAACCCTAACCCTAACCCTAACCCTAACCCTAACCCTAACCCTAACCCTAACCCTAACCCTAACCCTAACCCTAACCCTAACCCTAACCCTAACCCTAACCCTAACCCTAACCCTAACCCTAACCCTAACCCTAACCCTAACCCTAACCCTAACCCTAACCCTAACCCTAACCCTAACCCTAACCCTAACCCTAACCCTAACCCTAACCCTAACCCTAACCCTAACCCTAACCCTAACCCTAACCCTAACCCTAACCCTAACCCTAACCCTAACCCTAACCCTAACCCTAACCCTAACCCTAACCCTAACCCTAACCCTAACCCTAACCCTAACCCTAACCCTAACCCTAACCCTAACCCTAACCCTAACCCTAACCCTAACCCTAACCCTAACCCTAACCCTAACCCTAACCCTAACCCTAACCCTAACCCTAACCCTAACCCTAACCCTAACCCTAACCCTAACCCTAACCCTAACCCTAACCCTAACCCTAACCCTAACCCTAACCCTAACCCTAACCCTAACCCTAACCCTAACCCTAACCCTAACCCTAACCCTAACCCTAACCCTAACCCTAACCCTAACCCTAACCCTAACCCTAACCCTAACCCTAACCCTAACCCTAACCCTAACCCTAACCCTAACCCTAACCCTAACCCTAACCCTAACCCTAACCCTAACCCTAACCCTAACCCTAACCCTAACCCTAACCCTAACCCTAACCCTAACCCTAACCCTAACCCTAACCCTAACCCTAACCCTAACCCTAACCCTAACCCTAACCCTAACCCTAACCCTAACCCTAACCCTAACCCTAACCCTAACCCTAACCCTAACCCTAACCCTAACCCTAACCCTAACCCTAACCCTAACCCTAACCCTAACCCTAACCCTAACCCTAACCCTAACCCTAACCCTAACCCTAACCCTAACCCTAACCCTAACCCTAACCCTAACCCTAACCCTAACCCTAACCCTAACCCTAACCCTAACCCTAACCCTAACCCTAACCCTAACCCTAACCCTAACCCTAACC
The DNA here is from genome assembly GCA_022577455.1 of Arizona elegans. NCBI lineage: Eukaryota > Metazoa > Chordata > Lepidosauria > Squamata > Colubridae > Arizona > Arizona elegans. The sequence continues at coordinate 91,231,614 of JAKOOJ010000007.1, read as the reverse complement.
CTAACCCTAACCCTAACCCTAACCCTAACCCTAACCCTAACCCTAACCCTAACCCTAACCCTAACCCTAACCCTAACCCTAACCCTAACCCTAACCCTAACCCTAACCCTAACCCTAACCCTAACCCTAACCCTAACCCTAACCCTAACCCTAACCCTAACCCTAACCCTAACCCTAACCCTAACCCTAACCCTAACCCTAACCCTAACCCTAACCCTAACCCTAACCCTAACCCTAACCCTAACCCTAACCCTAACCCTAACCCTAACCCTAACCCTAACCCTAACCCTAACCCTAACCCTAACCCTAACCCTAACCCTAACCCTAACCCTAACCCTAACCCTAACCCTAACCCTAACCCTAACCCTAACCCTAACCCTAACCCTAACCCTAACCCTAACCCTAACCCTAACCCTAACCCTAACCCTAACCCTAACCCTAACCCTAACCCTAACCCTAACCCTAACCCTAACCCTAACCCTAACCCTAACCCTAACCCTAACCCTAACCCTAACCCTAACCCTAACCCTAACCCTAACCCTAACCCTAACCCTAACCCTAACCCTAACCCTAACCCTAACCCTAACCCTAACCCTAACCCTAACCCTAACCCTAACCCTAACCCTAACCCTAACCCTAACCCTAACCCTAACCCTAACCCTAACCCTAACCCTAACCCTAACCCTAACCCTAACCCTAACCCTAACCCTAACCCTAACCCTAACCCTAACCCTAACCCTAACCCTAACCCTAACCCTAACCCTAACCCTAACCCTAACCCTAACCCTAACCCTAACCCTAACCCTAACCCTAACCCTAACCCTAACCCTAACCCTAACCCTAACCCTAACCCTAACCCTAACCCTAACCCTAACCCTAACCCTAACCCTAACCCTAACCCTAACCCTAACCCTAACCCTAACCCTAACCCTAACCCTAACCCTAACCCTAACCCTAACCCTAACCCTAACCCTAACCCTAACCCTAACCCTAACCCTAACCCTAACCCTAACCCTAACCCTAACCCTAACCCTAACCCTAACCCTAACCCTAACCCTAACCCTAACCCTAACCCTAACCCTAACCCTAACCCTAACCCTAACCCTAACCCTAACCCTAACCCTAACCCTAACCCTAACCCTAACCCTAACCCTAACCCTAACCCTAACCCTAACCCTAACCCTAACCCTAACCCTAACCCTAACCCTAACCCTAACCCTAACCCTAACCCTAACCCTAACCCTAACCCTAACCCTAACCCTAACCCTAACCCTAACCCTAACCCTAACCCTAACCCTAACCCTAACCCTAACCCTAACCCTAACCCTAACCCTAACCCTAACCCTAACCCTAACCCTAACCCTAACCCTAACCCTAACCCTAACCCTAACCCTAACCCTAACCCTAACCCTAACCCTAACCCTAACCCTAACCCTAACCCTAACCCTAACCCTAACCCTAACCCTAACCCTAACCCTAACCCTAACCCTAACCCTAACCCTAACCCTAACCCTAACCCTAACCCTAACCCTAACCCTAACCCTAACCCTAACCCTAACCCTAACCCTAACCCTAACCCTAACCCTAACCCTAACCCTAACCCTAACCCTAACCCTAACCCTAACCCTAACCCTAACCCTAACCCTAACCCTAACCCTAACCCTAACCCTAACCCTAACCCTAACCCTAACCCTAACCCTAACCCTAACCCTAACCCTAACCCTAACCCTAACCCTAACCCTAACCCTAACCCTAACCCTAACCCTAACCCTAACCCTAACCCTAACCCTAACCCTAACCCTAACCCTAACCCTAACCCTAACCCTAACCCTAACCCTAACCCTAACCCTAACCCTAACCCTAACCCTAACCCTAACCCTAACCCTAACCCTAACCCTAACCCTAACCCTAACCCTAACCCTAACCCTAACCCTAACCCTAACCCTAACCCTAACCCTAACCCTAACCCTAACCCTAACCCTAACCCTAACCCTAACCCTAACCCTAACCCTAACCCTAACCCTAACCCTAACCCTAACCCTAACCCTAACCCTAACCCTAACCCTAACCCTAACCCTAACCCTAACCCTAACCCTAACCCTAACCCTAACCCTAACCCTAACCCTAACCCTAACCCTAACCCTAACCCTAACCCTAACCCTAACCCTAACCCTAACCCTAACCCTAACCCTAACCCTAACCCTAACCCTAACCCTAACCCTAACCCTAACCCTAACCCTAACCCTAACCCTAACCCTAACCCTAACCCTAACCCTAACCCTAACCCTAACCCTAACCCTAACCCTAACCCTAACCCTAACCCTAACCCTAACCCTAACCCTAACCCTAACCCTAACCCTAACCCTAACCCTAACCCTAACCCTAACCCTAACCCTAACCCTAACCCTAACCCTAACCCTAACCCTAACCCTAACCCTAACCCTAACCCTAACCCTAACCCTAACCCTAACCCTAACCCTAACCCTAACCCTAACCCTAACCCTAACCCTAACCCTAACCCTAACCCTAACCCTAACCCTAACCCTAACCCTAACCCTAACCCTAACCCTAACCCTAACCCTAACCCTAACCCTAACCCTAACCCTAACCCTAACCCTAACCCTAACCCTAACCCTAACCCTAACCCTAACCCTAACCCTAACCCTAACCCTAACCCTAACCCTAACCCTAACCCTAACCCTAACCCTAACCCTAACCCTAACCCTAACCCTAACCCTAACCCTAACCCTAACCCTAACCCTAACCCTAACCCTAACCCTAACCCTAACCCTAACCCTAACCCTAACCCTAACCCTAACCCTAACCCTAACCCTAACCCTAACCCTAACCCTAACCCTAACCCTAACCCTAACCCTAACCCTAACCCTAACCCTAACCCTAACCCTAACCCTAACCCTAACCCTAACCCTAACCCTAACCCTAACCCTAACCCTAACCCTAACCCTAACCCTAACCCTAACCCTAACCCTAACCCTAACCCTAACCCTAACCCTAACCCTAACCCTAACCCTAACCCTAACCCTAACCCTAACCCTAACCCTAACCCTAACCCTAACCCTAACCCTAACCCTAACCCTAACCCTAACCCTAACCCTAACCCTAACCCTAACCCTAACCCTAACCCTAACCCTAACCCTAACCCTAACCCTAACCCTAACCCTAACCCTAACCCTAACCCTAACCCTAACCCTAACCCTAACCCTAACCCTAACCCTAACCCTAACCCTAACCCTAACCCTAACCCTAACCCTAACCCTAACCCTAACCCTAACCCTAACCCTAACCCTAACCCTAACCCTAACCCTAACCCTAACCCTAACCCTAACCCTAACCCTAACCCTAACCCTAACCCTAACCCTAACCCTAACCCTAACCCTAACCCTAACCCTAACCCTAACCCTAACCCTAACCCTAACCCTAACCCTAACCCTAACCCTAACCCTAACCCTAACCCTAACCCTAACCCTAACCCTAACCCTAACCCTAACCCTAACCCTAACCCTAACCCTAACCCTAACCCTAACCCTAACCCTAACCCTAACCCTAACCCTAACCCTAACCCTAACCCTAACCCTAACCCTAACCCTAACCCTAACCCTAACCCTAACCCTAACCCTAACCCTAACCCTAACCCTAACCCTAACCCTAACCCTAACCCTAACCCTAACCCTAACCCTAACCCTAACCCTAACCCTAACCCTAACCCTAACCCTAACCCTAACCCTAACCCTAACCCTAACCCTAACCCTAACCCTAACCCTAACCCTAACCCTAACCCTAACCCTAACCCTAACCCTAACCCTAACCCTAACCCTAACCCTAACCCTAACCCTAACCCTAACCCTAACCCTAACCCTAACCCTAACCCTAACCCTAACCCTAACCCTAACCCTAACCCTAACCCTAACCCTAACCCTAACCCTAACCCTAACCCTAACCCTAACCCTAACCCTAACCCTAACCCTAACCCTAACCCTAACCCTAACCCTAACCCTAACCCTAACCCTAACCCTAACCCTAACCCTAACCCTAACCCTAACCCTAACCCTAACCCTAACCCTAACCCTAACCCTAACCCTAACCCTAACCCTAACCCTAACCCTAACCCTAACCCTAACCCTAACCCTAACCCTAACCCTAACCCTAACCCTAACCCTAACCCTAACCCTAACCCTAACCCTAACCCTAACCCTAACCCTAACCCTAACCCTAACCCTAACCCTAACCCTAACCCTAACCCTAACCCTAACCCTAACCCTAACCCTAACCCTAACCCTAACCCTAACCCTAACCCTAACCCTAACCCTAACCCTAACCCTAACCCTAACCCTAACCCTAACCCTAACCCTAACCCTAACCCTAACCCTAACCCTAACCCTAACCCTAACCCTAACCCTAACCCTAACCCTAACCCTAACCCTAACCCTAACCCTAACCCTAACCCTAACCCTAACCCTAACCCTAACCCTAACCCTAACCCTAACCCTAACCCTAACCCTAACCCTAACCCTAACCCTAACCCTAACCCTAACCCTAACCCTAACCCTAACCCTAACCCTAACCCTAACCCTAACCCTAACCCTAACCCTAACCCTAACCCTAACCCTAACCCTAACCCTAACCCTAACCCTAACCCTAACCCTAACCCTAACCCTAACCCTAACCCTAACCCTAACCCTAACCCTAACCCTAACCCTAACCCTAACCCTAACCCTAACCCTAACCCTAACCCTAACCCTAACCCTAACCCTAACCCTAACCCTAACCCTAACCCTAACCCTAACCCTAACCCTAACCCTAACCCTAACCCTAACCCTAACCCTAACCCTAACCCTAACCCTAACCCTAACCCTAACCCTAACCCTAACCCTAACCCTAACCCTAACCCTAACCCTAACCCTAACCCTAACCCTAACCCTAACCCTAACCCTAACCCTAACCCTAACCCTAACCCTAACCCTAACCCTAACCCTAACCCTAACCCTAACCCTAACCCTAACCCTAACCCTAACCCTAACCCTAACCCTAACCCTAACCCTAACCCTAACCCTAACCCTAACCCTAACCCTAACCCTAACCCTAACCCTAACCCTAACCCTAACCCTAACCCTAACCCTAACCCTAACCCTAACCCTAACCCTAACCCTAACCCTAACCCTAACCCTAACCCTAACCCTAACCCTAACCCTAACCCTAACCCTAACCCTAACCCTAACCCTAACCCTAACCCTAACCCTAACCCTAACCCTAACCCTAACCCTAACCCTAACCCTAACCCTAACCCTAACCCTAACCCTAACCCTAACCCTAACCCTAACCCTAACCCTAACCCTAACCCTAACCCTAACCCTAACCCTAACCCTAACCCTAACCCTAACCCTAACCCTAACCCTAACCCTAACCCTAACCCTAACCCTAACCCTAACCCTAACCCTAACCCTAACCCTAACCCTAACCCTAACCCTAACCCTAACCCTAACCCTAACCCTAACCCTAACCCTAACCCTAACCCTAACCCTAACCCTAACCCTAACCCTAACCCTAACCCTAACCCTAACCCTAACCCTAACCCTAACCCTAACCCTAACCCTAACCCTAACCCTAACCCTAACCCTAACCCTAACCCTAACCCTAACCCTAACCCTAACCCTAACCCTAACCCTAACCCTAACCCTAACCCTAACCCTAACCCTAACCCTAACCCTAACCCTAACCCTAACCCTAACCCTAACCCTAACCCTAACCCTAACCCTAACCCTAACCCTAACCCTAACCCTAACCCTAACCCTAACCCTAACCCTAACCCTAACCCTAACCCTAACCCTAACCCTAACCCTAACCCTAACCCTAACCCTAACCCTAACCCTAACCCTAACCCTAACCCTAACCCTAACCCTAACCCTAACCCTAACCCTAACCCTAACCCTAACCCTAACCCTAACCCTAACCCTAACCCTAACCCTAACCCTAACCCTAACCCTAACCCTAACCCTAACCCTAACCCTAACCCTAACCCTAACCCTAACCCTAACCCTAACCCTAACCCTAACCCTAACCCTAACCCTAACCCTAACCCTAACCCTAACCCTAACCCTAACCCTAACCCTAACCCTAACCCTAACCCTAACCCTAACCCTAACCCTAACCCTAACCCTAACCCTAACCCTAACCCTAACCCTAACCCTAACCCTAACCCTAACCCTAACCCTAACCCTAACCCTAACCCTAACCCTAACCCTAACCCTAACCCTAACCCTAACCCTAACCCTAACCCTAACCCTAACCCTAACCCTAACCCTAACCCTAACCCTAACCCTAACCCTAACCCTAACCCTAACCCTAACCCTAACCCTAACCCTAACCCTAACCCTAACCCTAACCCTAACCCTAACCCTAACCCTAACCCTAACCCTAACCCTAACCCTAACCCTAACCCTAACCCTAACCCTAACCCTAACCCTAACCCTAACCCTAACCCTAACCCTAACCCTAACCCTAACCCTAACCCTAACCCTAACCCTAACCCTAACCCTAACCCTAACCCTAACCCTAACCCTAACCCTAACCCTAACCCTAACCCTAACCCTAACCCTAACCCTAACCCTAACCCTAACCCTAACCCTAACCCTAACCCTAACCCTAACCCTAACCCTAACCCTAACCCTAACCCTAACCCTAACCCTAACCCTAACCCTAACCCTAACCCTAAC
>JAKOOJ010000007.1:90999883-91222383 GCA_022577455.1 Arizona elegans | reverse complement strand
AAGAAATCCCGCTTCAAAAGCCTTAACCATCACTGCCCTACACCATTTCTGACAAATGGCATTCCAGTCTTTTCTTGAAAGTCGCCAGTGATGAAGCTCCCACAACTTCTGAAGGCAACTTCTGTTCTATGGGTTGATTGCTCTCACTGTCAGAAAATTCCTGCTTATTTCCAGGTTGAATCTCTCCTTGATCAGTTTCCATCCGTTGTTCCTTGTCTGGCCTTCGGGTGCTTTGGAAAACAGCTTGACCCCCTCCTCTCTGTGGCAGCCCCTCAAGTATTGGAAGATCGCTATCATGTCTCCCCTGGTCCTTCTCTTCAGTAGACTAGCCGTGCCCGATTCCTGTAACCGTTCTTCATATGTTTTAGCCTAAAGTAATGACTGATGACCACCTAATGTCTTCACGTCTGCAGGTTCTCAAAGATTTCTGAGACCAATGTTGAATATTAAAATTTCAGTAGTCACCAATCCCAGGCTTAAAATGAGTTTAGAATCAGTGGGAGTCACTGATAACAATGAACTACTAGCTACTGATGAGTCCAATCCTAATATATGAGGGGGGGGGGAGGGAGACAGAGAGAGAGAGACAGAGAGAGTGAGAGAACCCTAACCCTAACCCCTAACCCTAACCCTAAACCCTAAACCCTGGACACCTGGAGCCTGGGGGTTTAGGAGACCAAAAACAGGTAAACAGGTTTTTTACAATAACAGCTCCCCAGCTCCCAGGAGCACTCTGATGGCCTCCCAAACCTGTTTTTGCAAAAAACTAGATGTGGGCACAGGTCTTCAGGAGGCCAAAAATGGCTGTATTCAGTGTTTAAGACGCACCAACATTTCCGCACTCTTTTGGGGGGTGGGGAGTGCATCTTATTCTCCAAAAAGTATGGCAATATGGACAATTTCCCTTTCCTTTTTTTCTCATTGTATTATCCACTGAAACAAAAAGTGAGGAAAATTAACTAGCAGAACAAGAACTTATTTATAGAATGTAGAGTTAAACTAAGGAGCTCCCCGCGGTTGGATGTGGCAATGCTTGCCAAGTTAGATCTGTTTCAAAGGAAAGAGAGAACATACTCGTGGAAGATTCAGATGAGCAGCCTACCCATATTACCCTCAGGGTCATAACCCCCATCCCCTAATAAGCTGTTGGACGTTGAGCGTGGAAGAGGGCAAATATCTTTCTGTCCACCTAGTTGCCATTCCAGGTCACAAAAAAGTGATTCAGCTAATGTGGTCTTAGAGCTCTTCTGATGTTCTAGATGCGTCAAAAGTAGGGAAGACTCCACCGATTGTTCCTTATGATGTCAAGTCCTTCTATTTCCATGGATGCACACAACCTTCCATAGAGGTTAGTTGCTCCCTCCTGATTCCTGATCCTTTTCTTCACGTTTGATAGACTCCTATCTGAAAACAATTATTTAAGGAGTAAGGAAAGCAACTTTAGGATACAGGTTGGTGCTTTTCACAGGATTCCTGGGGCATTGCGTGGAGGTCCCCTGGGATATTTGAACCTGCCTTCCAGAATTGCAATGGAGGTTTCCACATACAGATAAACTTTATGACCTGCTAATACCCATTCCTTTCCAACCATGCGTGTAGCTTGACGTTAGTTGTTCTGTACTTGAATATCTCCATTTGGTTTCCACTTACCCGGTACTGAATTTCTGCTGAAAGTAGCTCAACAATAAAACAGCTTCATGCAAAAGATAAGCCCGATATCAATTTTATAACAATACAAAGCTAACTTGTATTAAACCAGTACCTTACAAACACATCAAAATATATGGTTGTTGTGATATACCTTGCTTATTAGCAGGTTCAGTTCTTTGCTCATAATTCAACATTCGTTGTGGGAAATTATAAATTATGGGAATGAATGACTGTACTCTCCTTAAAAGCCCATGGAGACAAAGGGAATCTGCTGATAGATTGTATGAAGCTGATGCACCGTCAGTCATGCAAAAAAGTGTGGGAATTCAGGGGAGACATTGCAGAACTATAATGGAATTTCATGTAGATAAAATTTTTCTAGCGCTATGGTTGGCTGGTTGAGGGAATGTGAGAAATACTGCAATTGCTTTTACTACTTCTGGTGTCACGCTTGGGGTACCATTACAGTGCAGCTATTTTGAGTTCCCTTGGTGGAGGAACAACAGACTTTCAATTGTGCCGGGACGTTTAAAAAAAGGATGGTGTTGTTGCTTTCTGGGAGGTAAAGCCTGGCAGCAGAGACTACGTTAACCCCATCCAAGCAGAGAAGGTGAATTTAATACCGCCCTCCTTATTCTACACACACCTGAGAATTTAGGGAGAGTGTAATTGGCAAGTATTTCCAAATTACAGGCTTGCTCGCTTAGGATGAATCTGATCCCCATCCGGAGCAGATCACCCCTCTGATGGGACAGAATATAACAATCATCCAGTGTGATTGAATTCAGCTTTAATTTGAATTGGCTTCCTTCTTATTATTCTACTATAATAAAATTGTAATTCAATCTGATTGCAGAGGTGAGAGGTTTTCTCTGCAAAGCCAGTTCAAAATTCCATCATACTTCATCACCTGAGAGGGAAGGGCGGTGTCTCCCCGAAAGGTTTTTTAAAATTTATTTATTTGATATATATATATATCAATATCATTACGTGAAGGCATCTGGGTATCATTCATTTAAATACAAGTAGTAATGATAGTATTAATATTATTTGTTATTTAGATCATACTTATATAATTATAAAGTTATTATACATGTTTGTGATAATATATAGGCCTTCTTTATTTAGTTGTTCAACATTTTAGTCCCCCATTCCAATGACACTTAACAATATCATTACAACAAATATAGTGTCACCATCTTTCAACATCTAATCTATATACCTAGCTATTATTTTTAGTATATTATATAAAAATATGCATAATATTCCCCCTATTTCTTGTTTCTGCCTCTGTTCTAGCTCCTAATAAAGCCAATCTTGTGTTACATAACATTTCCTCTATCCCTCATCTCTTGCCCGTTTTAATATTTCAATTCTTATTCTTTTTTTAATTTGCCTCCCAAATTCCTCCCTTGGGTCTCTATCTGCATCTTTCCTGGTTAGCTTAAGTATTTCTTCCAACTCTACTATCTTTTGCTGCCAAGCCTCTAGAGGATCTGCCCAAATCTCTATTTTCTTTGCAAAGATATCTTTCTGTTTATCCGGTATCATTTTTTGGTCTTTTAGCATGTATTTTCCCTGAATTGCTTCATAAGTTTTTATTGCCTTCTCTTTCTTATCTTCTTGTTTTATTTGTTGATTTGTCCGTTCTATCTTTTCAACTGGTCTCTCTATTTTCTCCTCTATTTCCTGTGCTTTTTGATCATTATTCATTATCCCTTGTGGAGCACTTTCTAGCTTCCCATTTATGTTATTCATTAAATCCATTATCTCCGTGATTCCTTGTCATGATATCATAAATGTTTTGAAACATCAACACCATTTCCTTTTGAAACCCATTATTTCCCCCTGCTGAAACATCTTGTCTGCTTTTAATAAGTCCCGGTATAGCTCAATAGTCTGTCAGTGGTCTATCACTGCCCCAGAGTCTCAATTATCTTTGATCTCAGAAAATCGATCTGAAAACCCATGTTATCTGGGAAGCCTCCCTGGGTGACTTTCTCAGAAGTTACGGCACTGAGAGAGGTTGGGAGATTTGACTCTACAGGACAAAGTTTAGGTCCAACAGCAAAGATGACTGGATGACTGGATGTTTGGCTATGAGGTCAAGTGAACATGAGGGACACACGCACCTTTTAAAAAGGTACCAAGTGTCCCAGCTAGCCTGAGTCCACCATATGTCTTCTAGGAATTGTTAGAAAGAATTCAGCTTTATTTCTCAGCCAGGAGTAACTTTAAGATGTGCAGGCAGTTGCTTGAATCAGAAGTGAAGTTTATTCCAAAATTATATAACGTGATTATCTGCTCATAGGTTACCACCCTGAGCCCTTTAGAAATCACCTCAGGTAAAAGGAAAGCCAGCCTTTGTTCCTAGTGTAAAGCAAGTCAAAGGGCGCCCATCCCTTTCTAGGGATTCTGGGAAAGTAATTAACCAGGTTTCCAAAAAATGAGCGCTCCACAGTCAGGCACCCTGCTGATTCGCAGTTTCTGCTTATTTAACAGTGCAGATAGATGTGGCTATTTTTATATAATATACTAAAAGCTGTTATTGTCATTGACTAAAATGTTGAACAACTAACAAATGAGGGCCTATATATTATCACAAATACGTATAACAACATAATTATATAAGTATGATCTAAATAACAAATGTCATTACTACTTGTATTTAAATGAATGATGTCCAGATGCCTCACTGTTCATGTATTGATATTGATATATATAAAAATAAAATAATTAATTTTAAAAAACCTGTCGGGGGGACACAACCCTTCCCTCTCCCTCTCTCCCCCCGTGGCAGGGGGCCCAGGCAGCCTGAATGCAGCTCGCTCCTCAGATGTGACCAGCAAGCAAACAAATGTGGTGCTCTGGCTGGGAGGCCGCAGCACAGAGCCCCACCTGTAGCCAGCAAGAATGGAGCAGGCAGAGCACGCATCTTCCCCACTGCCGCCACGGCAATGGCCAAGAGGGATGCGCAAGCCAAACGTTTGGAGCAGCTGGTTGCTAAAACTGTAGACAGTGCCAATCAATGCACGGCCAATTGTCTGTTCCACTATTTATTTTGTCATCTCTCCTTTATCCTCCCAGTGCAGCCTAATTTCTCCCCAACATCTCATAGCATCTCTAATCATACTCTCCCACCTGTTGTTTCCATACAAGCTACACAACCACTGTGTTTTACCGTTCCCTTTCATTTGACAGACAGCATGGCGCAACAGAAAAACAAGCTAAGAGTTAAGAAAAGTGTAGCCAAGCAGCAAAGCACCTCTGGGCAATTTATCACCGAAAGAGAGCTAAACCTGAAGAAGGAATATGCCACCCTGACAGAGCATATCAACGCCTATTCAGATCGAGTGGATCACTTTCAAGATGAAAATGAATTCCTGGATAAGGAAGCCCAGGAGATCCAAGAAAACAACAAAGCTTACCTCACCTACTTAGCCAAACGCACTCTCCTATGCCAGAAAGCCATCATTTCCTTAAATGACCAGAACCGATCGGATCTGGCCTCTGTCCTGAAGCAGAAGGATGAGCTGACCTCTCAATACAAAGACAGAGAGAAGGAGGTCAGGAGCCAGTTGATTGAGATGGAGACCAAGTATTCCCTCATGAACAAGGAGGTTGATGAACTGAGGCCCTTCAAGGAGCTGCAATCAGACCAGCTTGCCCGTATCCGGGAGCTGGAGAAAGACCTGCTGGCTATGAAAATCCACCACTCCGAGCAAATGCACACTGTGAAGAGCCAGTTCCTGCAAAAGAAGGCAGAATATGAAATGGAGTCCCAGCAGAGGGTCCAAGCTTTGGCCAAAAAGGCCGAGAAAGAAGCCGTGCGCAGCCTCATCCAACACACCAAGCAGATAAAAGCTGAAAATGGGAGATTGCGTAATGAACTGCTGAACCTCATCAAGAGAGCCCAGGGCCTAAAGGCCATTGTGCATCAGCTCCAGGAGCAGAAAGAACAGCTTCTTCAGGAACTCCAATTTGGGGAAGATTTGTCCCATGCACACAGCTGGCTAACTCGGCAGAGGAGAGCCAGGGGCAAGACCAGCCTGCCTACCAGGACTCAGGTAGGCTTTCCTCTCCATCTAGCCATGAACAAAAAGCCAGAATCTCTCGCAAGTCTCCAAGGGCCAGCAAAGACACGGTCAACAACTCAGATGCAGAAGACCAGCGTGGGAGAACCATTATGCCCTCTGGCACAACGGCTCCCGTAGCATGCACGGCTTGCACGAAGGGCTTTTAATGGCAGCAGCAGAAAGACTGACATAGCCCTGGCAGGGACCCCGGAAGAGGCCTTTGCACTGCCTCCATAGCTGAGGGAGAAGACCTGGGGGTAGTGTTTCTCTGCCTTGGCAAACTGAGGTAACAAGTGTTCTGCTTTTCACCTTTACAGCTAAAGCGTCTAAAATAAAAGAATTCCCAAAGCCACGGTATATCATTAGCGATGGGATTAATTCATATAATTGGGCATCTGCAGAGGGGTAAAAAAGGGCAATACAATTTGTATGTGTTTTGGGAAGAATAATTTGTGCAGTCCAGGATGTGGGAGCCTTAAAGAAATTCAGTCTCTTAAATGTCATTTAAAATAGTAAATTTCACCAGATCTAGGACTGAAGAGCTGATAGCAGTGTTGATTTGTGGTATTGTAATATGAATTTGCCTTCCTTGGGCTCAAATTAAGGTAATTCATTTTTTTTTAATTGTAGTCAGTCCTTAACTTCTGATTATTCGTTTTATGACCATTCAAAATTATGATGGTCACAGAATCGATATTTTATGACCCATAAATAACCCAGCCATTGTAAATGGTCACAATCCCCACCCCCAGACTGTGTCACGTATTTTTGCTGGTTTCCAGCCTTTTTCCCCCCGGGCTGCTGCTTCTGGCAAAAAGCACCCATTCAAGCCTTTAACAACTGTCACAAAACAGGCCAGAAAATTTCTTCTGGTCCTATGGCTGCCTCAATTTTCAATCATATTCCCAATCCCAATTACAATCTTAAACAGAGGGTTACTTGTATCCGAGCACTGACTTGAGACACCCTTTATTAATTATGGGGGCTATTCCAGTCCAATACAATTCACTGATTCCCAGAATAAAGAGGAACTGCAGACAGACAAGACTCTAGAGAACAGATTGCAAAGACGTGGTTGTGTAAAGTCTTGGAAAGCAATGCTACATTGCCAGTTTGGTGCGGTGATTCAAGCAGGGGTGAAATCCAGCAGGTTCTGGAGAACAGGTAGTGGAAATTTTGAATAGTTCGGAGAACCAGTAGCAGAAATTTTGAGTAGTTCGGAGAACTGGCAAATACCACTTCTGGCTGGCCCCAGAGTGGGGTGGGAATGAAGATTTTGCAATATCCTTCCCCCAGGAGTGGGGAGGAAATGGGGATTTTGCAATATCCTTCCCCTGCCATGCCCATCAAGCCACGCCCACAGAACTGGTAGTAAAAAAAATGGATTTTACCACTGGATTCAAGGCGCTGGATTAGAATCCAGATCATATATTCCTGCAATATACACAAAACCAGCTGCATTATATTAACCCAGCCATTCTTTCTGAGCCCTAGGAAGTACGTAATAGCAAGCCGTATCTGAAAATTGTTGATAGGAAAACTGCAGGGAGTCGATTATATAGCCACCAGCCGTAAAGATTGACTTGCACCAAAATAAAGAAATTGACCAAAACCCCACATAATTTATCCAGAGTTAATTTTGCTACACTGATTTTATCTCGTTTTTGGTCCAGTGATTTTCTTAATAGATTGTTAAATATATATGGGATTCAGCAAATATTTTCATAAGTTATTCCATTACATGCTGGTCAGCAAGCTTAATTAAGCATCAGGTGGAAGGTTTGACCTCTTGAGTACCTGCCTCAGAGACGGTAATCAAGGATTGCTTACAAGCAGCTCTTATCAAATGGGAGAAACGCATCCAGTCCGGGGCCCAAGTCCAAATCCTCCAGTTTTTCATATTACAGATGTCTTGATGGGAAAAATACCTAATTTGCAGATTATGTGCATTTCTAGAAATAGGCTAGAACTAATAGAATTTAACATATTGGGGATTATCACTATAGGGAACCACAGCAATATTTACTGTATACTCACATCATTGTAATCAGAAATAAAATACAAGCAGATCAGTTTATTAGTACTTAATAACATATGCTTGATTCGAAGCCCTAGGAGAAAATGAACACATACAAATACATATTTAAATATACAAATAACATTTAAAAGGCTGAATTATGACAATGGTTTTCCATCGGCCTCGGTCTCCTCCTCTGCATCAGAAAACCTCATTTTGCAACCATTGGTCTGGAGCTGCTGTAACAATCGTTCAATCAAGTGCAGGAGGCGAAGTCCACGCTGAGCTTCCTCATTATGGCTCCGTGGCTCAGGCCCTGCTGAGAGTGCTTCACGGAGCTGTAGTTTTCCTTCACGTATTTTGCAAATGGAGCAAGTGGGGCTTTGGCTGGGGTGCCATCTTTGAGCTTGGGCTGGCAAAGCTCAAGCTGCCCCTTGCAAAGAGCACAGACAAAACGCTGCGTGTCCAGGGATTTGGAGTGGCGCCCAATTCTGAAAGGCAAATGCAAGAGGTGTCTTTGAAGACAGAAAGCTGCTAAGAAAAGGCGATGGCGGCATGCATTTACAGCTGAAATTATAGAAGCAAAACCTTCAGGTAAGAGGTTTATTTTTTTTAATTTATTTTTTACACTAGAAAATTATAATGTATTTTTATTGCTAGGAAACAAAATATTTCTGATGGTTTTCTAATACTGAAAATATAGTTACTTCATCCCAGGTGATTGAGCGCAAACTATTAATATCTCCAGCATAAACAATGGCCATTAAAAACTCTATACATAATTCTATCTTGAAAATACTGGTTGTAAACAAGAAATGATCATGTATCCTTAATACTAAAATTCTACTTCACTGTACAGGTTTTCCTCAGGTGACACAGCGGTTGGGACCAAACTTTCTATCTCCATCATACGACTGCTTCACTTAGAGATGACAATTCCAGCAGTCCCAACTGCCAATATAACCAGAGGACCACCCAGGTTGTTAAGCGACTGTGGCGTGGGAACAGGCGGGAGCCCCAAAGCAGGCCAGTGGGCCAGAGCTACAGGTGCCAGAGTGATGGGCTGGAGAGTATGCAGAGCATGGACAGATGGGTGTCACAAGCAGAACCAGATGGGCGAAAAAGCAGCTGGGGAGTGAGCGACTATTCAAGCCACCTTGTGGAATTCTCTGGTCTTCAGCCTCAAAACTGCTGCAGACAACACTTGTGGCTCTCTGATTCTCCCTTGCCAGCAGTTTGCTGACTTCAGGTGACAAGGCAAGTCTTTGCCCTCTTTTCCATACGACATCGTATCTCAGCTGTGCCAAGTACTAAAAAAAGAAAACACGTACAACATGGAGCCTCTTGTAGATACGGCCCATAATCACATGGATCAATTCATGAATTGAACTCCTGAGCTGCCTCCCTTCCAAGGGAAGGTCCCCTGGGATCCAGTGCCTGGGGAGACTCCAACCCCAAACCCCTTAGCTCCTACCACACTTCTAACCATTTCAACAGGCAGGCAAGAAAAAGAACAAGATATCCCAGTTTCAGAAAAGCACAATGCATACATTCTGATACATTTAATCATTTTTCAAAATGATAAAATTGAAATGGACTCCATCTAAATAAACCAGATGAGTGGAGCTATTGGGAGAATGGTTTACCAAATGGCAGATGATGCAGCATCCATGAATTAAAAAGAAAAAAGGAAAAGTACTGCTAGGTGAAAGGAAATTCTCCACTCACGTGTTTTTGCACTGTAAGCATTCATAAGTAAATTTGTATTTTATCTCATAGTTGTGGCACCGTGAGACCACTGGGAGCTCCGGATGAATCATAGCAGACTTCTTGGCATATAAATTCCAGAATCGCCCATGCCCGTCTCGAACACCGTGGATTAACCACGTCGCTGCATGACACAGTTCATGGATGAGAGTATCCCGAAGTCGATCTAACCGTGGCATGAAATAAGAGAACAAAGAAACTTCTCTTTAGGTCTGTATGACATGCATTTTGCTCCGAGTCTAAGTATAAAATGTTAACTCTGTCAGGTATGGAAGACCAGGATCACACATGAAATCCCAACTAAACTCATCTATTATTACTCGTGCCTCAGCACAGGAATCTACTCAACTAATAGTTAGCAATATTTTGACGTTAGGTGATGGTCAACAGAATTCAAGAGAGGTTGGACTAAGTTTGGAGCTACATAGCGACTCTAGGCCAATTCCTCTTTTGACTCCACCCCCAGGTTCCGCCACTCCTTCTCCTACGATAATGTTCCAGTTAATGCTTTATACTGGAACTGAACATTTAGCCAAGAACAATTAAAAAGCACCATCTAAATTATATAGGATATGTGAACTTACAATAAAAAGGTAAAGGCTTCTCCTGTCCAGTCGTGTTGGACTCTAGGGAGGCAGTGTTCATTTCCCACTCACAGCCAAAGAGCCAGCATTGTCTGAAGACATTGCCATGGTCATATGGCCAGCATGGCTATATGCCAGAGGCGCACAGAGCGCGGTTACCTTCCCACTTAAGTGGCACCTACTGTATTTATCTACTCGCGTTTGCCTGTTTTCTGACTGCTAGGTGGGCAGAACTAGTAATATAGTATCTTTATTCATACAAACGGTAAAGCAGAGAATATTGTTGCGGTTTAAATCCACGAAACGATAATTTAACCAAGCAGCCAATTTCCACCAATTGGCCTGATTTCTTGCCACCATTCATTAAGAACAAAAATGAGCAAGCTACATGAGGCTCCCAATACTGCAGAGCTGAAAGTTGCCTCAATTTAGAAGGACAACTGCCTGGTTGCTGCTGAAGGACCCACAGGAAGCATAAATTCGCATAAATATTGGAGGGGGGGGGACAGGTAATGTAAAAGAGCCAAATGGCTTGGACACTGCAATTGCCCAAAATGTATTAAAATAAGAACTGAAAATCTGCAATTCCTCCTCCCTGCTTCCCCCTACCATTCCTGGATGATAAGAAATCAGAGGAATTTGGGGGGGGGGGGGCGGAGCCAGCAGTCAGCTCGCAGAGTTGTGTGAACGGGTGCTCCGTGAAACACAACTGATTTCCAGCCATCCTTGAGGGATGACTTGTGAGGAAGGTAGCCGATTTACTGAGTTCAGGTGGCAGTCCAGACTGGGAGGCAATGGAATTTTCAACGAGAGCGGACAGGGAAGAAGATGGCCTGCAATGGCCGAATTGTAGAGCTGACAGCAGGACAAAGATAGCGGTGCGAGAAGCGGTATGTTGGTGGACCAGAATTGGTGGAAAAGAGTTCCACCTTCTAAAGAGCAAGTGGAACAGGAAGGAAAGTGGATTGAAATCCCTGGCTGACTTAAGAGAAGAAGAGATTCCTAATAGGAGGGGTGTACTCGCTCTCTCCCCCCCCCCCCCCCCGCCCACTCCTGTGGAAGAAGCAGCGTAGGAGACTGTGGAGCTTTATTAAGATCTTAAGACCTATAAAGACAGGGGATAGAAGGATTTGGAGCTGGAAAACTTTGTGGGCTGTTACGGGAAAAGTTGAATAGTGTGGAAATTGGAGATCAGACAAACTTACAGGAGAAAACGGCTGTCCTCCTTTCCTTTGGACACTGAGGAGGCACTTTCTGTGTCAGAATTGAGACAAGGCTCTAGAGAGACATCTACTGGCCAAGGAAGGTATATACATGTAAGTTGGAAATTTTGAAGAAAGAAAGCCCTTTTAAGTGCCTGTTGAACTGTAGATTTAGGAACATTGGTGAAGTGATAAGTTTACAAATCTGTGTTGGAGGACAAATAGGGATCATATATAAGAGATACGAATATATAGAGCCATATGTTGAGCATCTGATCTGAGCAGAAGGCAACGTTAGAAAATTACTGAACTGAACTTCAATAACCGTTTAGAAGCTATTGGAATCCAGAAGTTATCATCAATATCACTGCTATTATCAGAAGTATTTTTGATATACACTTTGACTATTGTAAATATTACAAGTATTACTAGGATTGTATATACTAAGTTCAGCGGTATTATCCTTATGTGTATTGATAACAGTATATATGGTGCTAGACCAACAAGTTAAATATAGTTAGGTTTATATAAATAGAATAAGTCTGATATTTAACAACTAATATTAATAACTCAAGTAACGAGCAGTGGAGGGTTCTATTGGTGTGAAAAAGTGGTGGGAGTGTTGGCTGGAGTCCAACTTTGCAGAAAAATTTCTAAATATGACAAGTACTACAAATTTAACTAAAGTAGGGATAGGGAGGAAGCAAACTGCTCAGGTATCATCAGCTTCATCTAATCCGTCAACGCAGAGATCAATAGAAGACATGGTCCAAAGGGAGAGGTCCAATTTGTTTAAAGATCTGCAGTCCATGTTGCAATCAATGCAAGAAGCTATGACTAAAAATCGCGACGAAATGAAAAAATGAGATAGGAGAGGTGAGGTCTCATATTAAGACCTACCTAGTGGCGATAAAAGCGGCGAAATCTAGCTATTTTGCCGCTCTTATCGCGTCATCAGATAATTGCCCGGCCGCCCTGTTTAGGGTGACCCGCTCCTTCCTCCATCTGGAAGTGCGGGATGACCGCTTGCAGGGCCGAGCTGAGGACTTTGTGCAGTATCTGTATGACAAAATCGCTCAGATTTGGGAAGGGCTGGCCTCTGACTGGGTATGTCCGGACGGGATGACTGAGGCAGGTCTTGAGAGTGTTATCTGGGGGGAGTTCGATCCTGTGGCTCCCGAGGACATGGACAGGGTCCTGGGACGGCTGAACGCAACCACATGTTTATTGGACCCGTGCCCCTCCTGGTTGGTACTGGCTTCCCGGGAGGTGACACGAGGCTGGCTCCAGAAGATTGTTAACGCTTCTTTGAGTGAGGGGGTCCTGCCGGCCGCTTTGAAAGAAACGGAAACGGCATTGGTCGCGTTGGTGGATGATCTCTGGAGGGCTCGGGATAGGGGTTGTTCCTCTATCCTGGTCCTGTTAGACCTCTCAGCGGCTTTTGATACCATCGACCATGGTATCATGTTGCACCAGTTGGCGGGGTTGGGGGTGGGGGGCACCGTTCTGGGGTGGTTCTCCTCCTACCTCTCTGACCGGTCGCAATCTGTGTTGACGGGGGCAGCGGTCGACCCCGAGGCACCTTGCTTGTGGGGTGCCACAAGGGTCGGTCCTCTCGCCCCTTCTGTTCAACATTTATGTAAAGCCGCTGGGTGAGATCATCCGTGGCTTTGGGGTGGAGTTCCATCAGTACGCTGATGACACCCAGCTGTACATCTCCACCCCAGGCCACCCCAACGATGCCCTTGAAGTGATGTCCCAGTGCCTGGAGGCCGTGCAGGCCTGGATGGGGAGAAACAGGCTCCGACTCAACCCCTCCAAGACCGAGTGGCTGTGGCTTCCGGCGTCCCGATATAGCCAGCTGACGCCATTGCTGGCTACTGGGGGTGAATCACTCGCCCCCACGGAGAGGGCTCGTAACTTGGGCGTCCTCCTGGACGCACGGCTGTCTTTAGAAGATCATTTGACGGCTGTTGCCAGGGGGGCTTTTTATCAGGTCCGCCTGATACGCCAGTTACGCCCCTTTCTCGATCAGGACTCCCTACGCACAGTCACTCAGGCACTCGTCACTTCCCGCCTGGACTACTGCAACGCTCTCTACATGGGGCTCCCCCTGGGGTGCACCCGGAGGCTCCAGCTGGTCCAGAACGCGGCCGCGCGGGGGATTATGGGGGCGACGAGGCGCTCCCATGTAACACCTCTCCTGCGCGAGCTGCACTGGCTCCCGGTGGTCTTACGGGTGCGCTTCAAGGTGTTGGTGACCACCTTTAAAGCGCTCCATGGCTTAGGGCCGGGGTTCTTTACGAGACCGCCTTCTGTCACCAATAGCCTCCCACCGGCCAGTATGCTCGCACAGAGTGGGCCTCTTCAGGGTGCCGTCTGCCAGACAATGTCGGCTGACGACTCCCAGGGGGAGAGCCTTCTCTGTGGTGGCACCTACCCTCTGGAACAACCTCCCCCCAGAGATACATACAATAACAGACCTCCGGATTTTTCGTCGGGCCCTGAAAACCCATTTATTTCAACTAGCTGGGCTGGCTTGAGTTAAATTTTAAATTGATTTTAAATTGGGTTGTTTTAATTTATGGCCAAAATATTTAATTATTTTAAACTGCTTTTAAATTTTGTATGTACTGTTTTTTTACTTTGGCTGTTCACCGCCCTGAGTCCTATTGGAGAAGGGCGGTATAGAAATAGGAACAAACAAACAATAACAGAAATAGATGAGACCCATAGAATACACACAAATTACGCGAGGAGACACAATCTACCAAAAGAAGTACAAGTTAAGTTCGTGAAGAACTTCAATTCGGGATGAAGTACTGCACAGGACACGGGACGATCCAATAGAATACAGAGGGAAACAACTGACAGTTCTAAAGCAGGTCCCAAGAAGAGTTAGGGAGCTGAGAAGACCATACCAGTTCCTAACATCAAAGTTGACTAAATACAATGTGAACTTCAGATGGCTGACACTGGAAGGTATAATGGTCACCTGGTGAGAAAAGAGGTATAGAGCGGACTCTCTGGACAAAGCAGAGGAATTTTATAATCAACATTTTGGAAGCAAGAAAGAACCAGGAGAGGGAAATAAAAAAATACCTGTCGTGGAAGAAAGGGAACTACGCCTTAGAAAGAAAGAAAAAGAACAAAGGGAGAGACCTGAGAATAGTGGGGAAAGGCCTAAAGAACCAAGGATAACAAGAACGACAAGACCTAGATATAAGATATGAACAGAGGAATGCAAGAGGAAAGTAAGATTTTATCATTGAACATTAATGGACTAAATTCTCCCACTAAAAGGGAGAATTTAAAAGGGAGAAACTAAAAGGTAGTTTCATAAACTACAAAGCTATAATAGCGCTACAAGAAGTGGACATAAAAGAACAATACAAACAGGTATTAGAATACCCCAAACTGGGGAACTTATTTGTATCACTGTTACAACAAAAAAAGAGAGGGTTAACATTGTATATTAAGGAAACAATATTGGTCAAACAAATTTACAAAGATGAAGAGGGTAGGATTTTGATCGTGGAAATAATAAGCCTACACCCCCAATGGGGGACAGGAACAGTTTTATAACAAACTGCACAATATTATTCGAGACATAGAATGTGACAATTTCTGTATGTTAAGAGATTTTAACGCAATAACAGACAAAGAATTAGATTATAGAAGCAACAAATTAAAAAAAAAAAATTAGAAGAATCTTGCCTAAAACTTTCTTCAAAATGGTATATGAATTAAATTTACAGGATACTTGGAGAGAGAGAAACCAGGGGAAGAAACAATATACATATTATTCTAATAGACATCAGTCCTGGTCCAGACTCGACACGGTATGGATGTCAATGAAATTAAATGCAGAAGTGAAAGAAGTAGAAATTGATACAAATACATAGGCAGATCATAACCCAATGAGGGTTTGTTGGAAAGGAAAAAAAATGGCAAGATGGACACTAAATAGGTCAATCCTAAAATAGGAAAAATTTAGGCTGACAGTGGAAAAACAAATGGATTTTTTTTAAGAAAACAAGAAAGAAGTTACATCTCTACAAAATATATGGGATATGGCGAGGGCATACATGAGGGGGTCGCCATATCATATATGGCGAATAAAAATAAGGAGAAGAAACAGCGACAGAAATGCCTAGAAAAAGAATATAGAAAAGCCGAAGCAGAATTGCAGAAGGAATCTCAAAAAAGGGAGCCAAAGCAACAAATGGACTTAATTAAACATAAATTGAATACGCTTGAGAAGGAGGAGTTTGCGAGAGATATAAAAAAAACTAACCAAAACTTTTTTTGAGAATGCAAATAAACCAGGGAGGTGGTTAGCATATAAATTGAAGAAACATAAGGAGAAAGGATGGATTAATAAACTGCAAAATGAGGAAGGAGAGATGTCCTATCAGAATGAAGAGAAAAAGAATATAGTTCAGGAATATTATAAGAAACTATGATGATACAGAAAGATATTCAGAAGATAAAACAATAAATTATTTAAGGAAAGCCTCACAGCCTAAAATTTCAGGGGAAAAAAAGTTAAATGAAGAAATAAAGATGCCAGAATTAATAGAGGCAATAAAAAAACAAAAAAATAACAAAACACCAGGCCTGGATGGGCTGCCAGTAGAAATATATAAAGAATTACAAGACACATTTGGACAAGTGTTGCTTGAGGTATACAGTGCAGTGTTAAATGATGCAAAGATTCCACTATCACGGGAAGAAGCAAATATTACATTGATTCCGAAAGAAAACACTGATTTAACTTTAATTAAAAACTATAGGTCTATCTTGTTGTTGAATACAGATTATAAAATATTTATGTCAATAATAGCTGAAAGACTGAAAAGGTTTTTAAATGAATTTATACATGTGGATCAAAATGGCTTTTTGCCAAAAAGACAAATCAGGAATAATATGAGAATACTTGATACGCTAGACTATTATGAAATACATAGTGAGACGCAAGCAATATTGATGTTCCTAGGTGCCCAAACAGCCTTTGAACAAGTGAATAAGTGGTCATACTTACCCATGTTTCCCTGAAAATAAGACCCTATCTTACTTTTTGAACCCTGAAATAAGTGCTTGGCCTTATTGCCATGTGCTCAAAAGCCCGATTGGGCTCATTATCAGGGGAGGTTTTATTTTGGGGGAAACAGGATACAAATTCAGACAAGTTATATAAAAGATGTGAAAACGTGGGGCATCAGCAGAATTTTTTTTTTCTTTAATTTATATGCCGCCCTTCTCCGGAGACTCAGGGTGGCTTACAATGCGTTAAGCAATAGCCTTCATACTTTTGTATATTTATACAAAGTCAGCTTATTGCCCCCACAATCTGGGTCCTCATTTCACCTACCTTTGAAAGGATGGAAGGCTGAGTCAACCTTGAGCCTGGTGAGATTTGAACTTGCAGTAATTGCTAGCAGCAGATATTAATCTGTTAATAACAGTGCTTTAGTCCACTGTACTACAGGCTCTTTAATATCAGATAAACTTCTATTGGGGACAGAAGAGAAAATGATCAAAGCAATATATAAGTTTTTACTAGAATACAAAATGGAGGAAGTGTGTGTTAAAGATACAATGATGGTGTGGGCAAAGAATTGGAAAAGTGAGAAGAATTGTGGGACAAAAACAGGAAATTAACTCTGGCCACATCATATAAAGAACTTCTATAAAATGTTTTTATAGGTGGCACCTACCACCAGCTAGGCTAGTCAAAATGTATAAAAATCTATCACCTAAATGATGGAAATGTGACCAAATACTAGGCACCTACTACCATATGTGATGGACATGTAGAAAAGCAAAAGAATATTGGCAAAATATTCAAATATGGTTGGAAGAAATGACCGGACAGAGATTGGAACTCAAACTAGAATTATTCCTATTAGGAATTATAAAAGAAGATCTAAGTAAAGGGTTAACATATCATAACAGTGGCGAGAATAGTTTATGCCCAGCAGTGGAAGAGTGAAAACATACCTAAAGAAAGGGAAATAATAAAAATACTTGACTGTGCAGAATGTGATAGACTGACACTAGAACTGAAAAATAAAGGAGAGACAGAATACTATGAAATTTGATTAGACTTAAGGAATAGAAGTCGGAACAGATAAGAACAAGGATGTGTAGATGAAAACAAGAGGCAATATTTGTAATATAGTATTGAAGTGTAAGTGTGTATAAGAGGTTAAGTATACGTATATATTTAGTAAGTAGTAATGTATATTGAATACATAAGAGACTTGTGCTGTATGGCGGAGATATCGCCAAGACAGTTCTACCATATACAATTTTTTTTTTAACAATAAAGGTTTTAAAAAATTTTTTAAAAAAGAAAGGAATCAGAGGAATGGTTTTCTATTTCACACAAAATTGAAATCCCACCCCCTTCCAACTCAGAGTGCTAAAGGAGAGTTTGAGGGGTCCTTGGTGCTCTCTGAGCTTGGTTGTTTTCTTGCAAATGTTTCACGACCCAAACTAGGGAACAGCATCAGTGCAGTTTGGGGAATGAAGAAAACTGCAAGAAAACAACCAAGCTCAGAAAGCACCAAGGACGCCCCATTTCAACCCTGAGCTACAGACCTCCTCCTCTATAGAAGAGAATCTGCCTTTGCGTCCATGCAATCTGTGACCACACCTGTTCTAGTCAGAGAAACAAGAATGCCTACCTGCAGAATCACAGACTTTTTCTGACAGCATTATCTTGGCATAACGCTGCATCTCTGGCTCCTTCAGCTGGCCAGTAACACAGCACCCTGCTGTCTTCTGCATCTTCTTATTCCAGGTAATCTCCATTCTCTCGGGCAGCTAAGAGAAATGATAGGCAACAAGAGACTTCCAAAGCTGTAAAAGTTGGGCTCAGCTCTCACCGACTCAAGATTGACTCAGCCTTCCATCCTTCCGAGGTGGGTAAAATGAGGACCCAGATTGTTGGGGGCAATACGCTGACTCTGTAAACCATTTAGAGAGGGCTATAAAAGCACTGTAAAGCAGCATATAAGTGCTATTGCTATTGCTTCCGCTTCCAATTTTTGGCTGAGGACACCAGGCTTAGGAGAGGAAACCATGGTGAAAGGGAAACAAAGTTTTTGGGAAGCTGAGCCAGGCAACGTGGACCCCCTGCTAAGGATAGCTGCACCTATAAAACCCAAATTCCCTACCTTTTCTTCAAAGACAGAATGGTTGTAAAAAGAATACAGCCTTTGAGCCAGTCCTTCTTTTTTGCTCCGGAAATGTTTTGCAAATTGGGATTGTGGGTCTGACAACTCCTGCAAGAAGCAGCCCTGGACGTGGCAGGGTCCCCTGGGAAGAGAAAAGCCAAGAGAAGGCTGGAGGAGCATCCCACCCTCCTCTCCTCATTGGGGAGGTAGGACACGGTCACCCTTGCCTTAAAGGCTTGCCTCAGATAACACGGCTGTGGGCTTCCCACCCCTCCCCTGAAAAGCAGGTTGAAAACTTAAATAATGAATGTCTCCCGAAGAACTGGGCATGGCTGAGCAACTTTCAAGATCCATCCATGAGTGCCTGAGCAGAGAAGCCACAGATCTCCTCAAATGAACATTAGCCTGCTTCTAACCACGCTACACACAGAGACATGTTCTATTTCCTTCATCTCTCTCTCTCCCCCCATATTTTCAAATATTATGTATTGCAACAGAAACATCAGGCCAAAACTGGGATATTAAAGGCACTTGTATTCCTTTGCTTGTGTGTGCTGTGGGAAAAAATCAGTTTTCAGATAAATAAGTTTAAGACAAAAAGAATGTGGCCTTGCAATGTCTAACTCACGGTGGCCCATTGTAAAGTTTTATCAGAACAGTCCCACTACAACTCCTCGAGATGCAAACGTTTTCTTTAACTAAAACCATGGTTCTCTGTGGCTAACAGATGGACAGGAAGTAACCTGAGATCTATTATGTCATTAGGAATATGTGTGCATGCATTATTTCCCCCTCCTTTCTGAAATACATAAATATCATCTCTTTGTCTGCAGGGGTGGCTCTCCCACTACTCTGAATGGATGCAATGGGCTCCGAGTCAACCCAGGCAAGACAGAGTGGCTCTGGATACTTGGGCCTTTTGGTGGCAAGGTTTTTCTGCCACTAGTCCTGAGTTGGGTGGCACTGCCCCAGGCAGACCCAGTGAGAAATCTGGGGGTCGTCGGTTACGTTGGGAACCCTTTAGTAGTCAAAATGAAATATTGGAAGAACCAAGCATCCATACAACTTGGCTCCTAGAAGATCACAAGCCAGACTGCCATTTTTTCACCATGATTCTCCTGTCTCTTTAGAAATGATGCTGGCCTCCCCAGGGAGGGCTTCCCTGATGATGGTGAAGGCTGAGGAGGATCTTTGGGGAGTAACTGGGTGCTATCTTGAACCCTATTGTGCAATTCAGAAAGTAGTATTGCACTGTATTTGTTGCAGTTTATTTTGATCTGTTGAAAACACAGTGGCTCTATTTTGGCCAGCATGAATCAATTACAGTCAATTACTATTCAGCAGCATAAGTTTGATAAACAAACAGAGAAATAAATCATATACCTAGAAGGATCCAGGTCCAAACAGTGCTAAATTATGAAAACACCCACTGACAGATGTCAGCCTCTTAAAAAGTTTTCAGCGAAGTCTCAAAGTCACTTTGCAAGTTTTCTTCACTCACTGCGAAAATGTTTCTCCTAATGGATGTGTGAAAAATTGGCCAGCCATTTGGACTCTGAAAGTAATAGTAAAGAAGCAGTAGAGACTCACCTTATTTGCATCCGAGTAACTGATTGAGTAATATCCACGAGGGCCTTGCTTTTCAAAGTCCCAGGGGAACGCGGTGTGCCAGGAGCAGGGATTCCGGCTGCTGAGGGAAGGCTTCCCTCTCTCTTGGCAGCTGTGGCTGGGCTTTCAAGGGAAGACCCCAGGCCTCTCTCCTCTGCAAGTTGCAAAGAGAACACTCAGCACGGAGCTGCAAATCAACCTGACCAGGCCTGGCCCACCAGATGGGAATTGCGGAAAGGCAAAGGACTGCGTTGGCTTCCTGATTAAGTCACTCCAGGCAGCTCTTCTATTCCCAAACCCCAAGCAAGGAGACCAAGAGCAGAGTATATAAGCAGCTTTGCCTCCATAGCAGGACGAAGAGACTAGCTGTAACAGCCTGCACAAACCACAGGCACTGTAACAAAGCTGGGCCTTTATCATCATTTGCAAAATGGCCCAAGTGGGTGAAACAATGGGGTGGACTCAAAAAGGGCTGGATTTACACCTCCCTCCCTCCTCCTCCCATGACTCAAAATTATCTTGAAATTCTACAGAAATAGCTTTCCTTTGGCCTGCTACTGAAGGCAGGAAGACCCAACACCAAACATTTCTTGCATTCCAGCAATATTCCCATCACCAAGAACTTTATTCCAAGGTACTGGTTACGGCCCCCACCCACACTCGTTCTCCCCCTAGCTCAAACGTGTGTTTCCTTGGAGCCCACATGCTCCCATAGGGGTCTAGGAAAAGGAACGGCTGCCACAATAGCACACAGCTCTGAGAGGCTTATTGCTTCTGTTCCTGAACAATGTACATCCACCACAACTCCTACAAAAGCCGTCCTATATGCACGGCTTTTGCCAAGCCCCACACCGGAATCAGCCCAGGAAAGGGTCGTCTCTTACCACGGAGGCTTTGCTGGCTCCCGGCCCTCTTGGCTTCGGGGAAGAACATCCTTTGCTTCATGCGAACCACAAGGCTTTCCACCTCCTCATCGGAGCTCTCCGGCTCCCTTGAGCTCTGCCGCTGGCTCTGGAGGAGGAAAGCACCTGGCCTCTCCCAGGAAGCAGCGGAGCCTCTCCAAGGAGAGGCAAAGGGCAGGTGATGGGAGGGATTCCCCAGAGGGCCTCGGACAAAGACGGGATCGTCCTCACTGTCAGGGTCACTGCATGGGAGTGGAGAGAAAACAGGCCCAGCAGAGCAGGCAGCCACCCTTCCAGCAACATCGGAGGCTTTTGCTGCGTGGAGGGGTCGTGATTCTGCTATAGAACAGAACAACATAATTGGAAGGGACCTTGGAGGTCTTCTAATCCAACCCTCTGCTCTGGCAGGAAACCCTGTACCATTTCAGACAAATGGTTGTCCAATCTCTTCTTCAAAACTTCCAGTATTGGAGCAGTCAGAACTTCTGGAAGTCATTCCACTGGTTAATTGTTATTTCTCCTTAGTTCTAGGTTGCTTCTCTCTTTGATTAGTTTCCATCCAATGCAATTAAACATTCTCAAAATTTATTTATTTATTAAACTTTCATGCCACCCATAACCCCAAAATCCTGTCTTCTAAGCCAATTTGGGCATTTTCATAAAGTAGAGCAGAGCTTCCCTGGAGTTCTTCTTGGTGGAAATGGCTGGCTGCTCCCTTCTCCTATTTTCTCAACTCCCTAGTATACCCTACAATGCTGCATTTCCTGGCGGTACCTCTTCCACACATAATCCCTGTTCAGTTTTATGACATCAGCCAAAGTTAACTTGACATCATGACCTAGCCTGGCATAAATTTTACATAAAATTAGTTAGCCCATGATCATGGTCTCTCATTTATTTCAAATTCATGTCAACAGCAAACGACAAAGGAGACTCTTAAGATCAGACCAAATGTCACTTGCATCTTCATTTTCTTTCAAGCTAGCTGCCAGCTGCCATGGAAATGGGGTGGGGGATGAAAGCAATGGGTACTTGGGAGGGGAAGCGTGCAGGAGATGGAAGTGGAATTTCTGAGAAGCAATGAGGAGGCCTGGACTCAGAATGGCCAGCTTGTTTAACACCTTGACGGCCAACCATCCTGGAGGAGCAATGCACCTGGACCAGAGACATTCTCAAAACATCTTCCTGGCCGATGACTAAACTCTGGTTGCCTGGCTACTGGGGGTGGGCTGGGCTGTGGGGTTAGTTTCAATTTGTCTCTTCACACACATTTTGCTTGCAAGTCAGACCTTGCCTGACTTTTGCGTGCAATCAGTTCTTTCCTAGTAAAAATATCTTTTCTCTGAATCTATGGAGTGAAGGGTTTTCTTTCCTAGGGATTGATCAGAGGCCCTGACACCAACAATCAAGAGGTAAACTATACCCCAATCAAGGAACTGCCAAACAAGCTAACGGTAAACAGTTCAACCCAAGAATCTCTAATACTACCCACTGATAGGACAATACATTAGAATATAAAGCAGGGCAAACCCCACTTCCTACTAACACTGATGATGTTACCTAGCTTGGGTAATGAAATGTTTGCAAGGAAACAGCCAAACTCAGCATTAAGGAGCCCTCAAACGAGAATCTGCCAGCACCTTTTCCTCAGAAACAATGCAGCCTGCTGACCCTTCCACTAGGTAATATTACTGGAGGGGGAGAGGGAGGGCATGGTGAGAGGGTGTTTAGCATTATTCCCAGGGAATTTAACTGAAAGACTCTGGCCCTTTAGCATGGCTGCAAGAGGGCCATCCAACAGCAGTCATAATGATGAGGAAGGTACTTCAAAATTATAATCTTCAATTGGCATTTCTGACTATTGCACAAAAGGGGCTGTCTTGTACCGAATTGAGCGCTGAACCAGCACTCTCCCTCTTTAAGAATCTGGGAAACAACAAAGCAGATAAACTTTGTCAAGCCCTGCTCCCAAAAGCAGAGCATTTTTTTTGACTCACTTGCCTTTTGCTGCAGGTCCATACTTCTCTTCTGGAGAGCTAAAAAAATTTTCCTTTGAACTTTTCAGATGGAGAGAAGTGGGAAAAAATAGAATTAAGAATTAAACTCGGGGAGCAAATAAGGATTTTTAAAACTCCTCCCTTCCCCCACCTTCCATCCTAGGAAGTTAGCAGGCCCTGCAGCCCAATACTTGTGAAAGGCCCACCTTTACATCACTGGGCTAAACCCAGGCAGGCCCTTCTTGGACCTGAAAGAGATCCCAAAGTCCCTCCCAAGCCAAATGTCAGGCGCAAAAGGCGGAGTCCATGTGTAACTGATTTATTGCTAAAAGCCTAGGGGACAGAAATCTTCTCAACTGATGGCCAACACCTGGTAAGTTAAATAAGGGTCAGTCGGGGGGGGGGGGGGTGGCTACCTAGTGATGCTAGGATAACCCCAAAGATGTTTTTTCAATAGGCAACTGGACTTTCTGGTTTTTCTTTGAAGATGTTTCACTTCTCATCCAAGAAGCTTCTTCATTTCTGACTGGTTTCGGGGAATGGAAGGATTTATATTCCTTGCAGACAGCTAATCATTTGCATGCTTTTAGAGAGTTGTTGAGGCCACTTAGAGGTTTATTTGTGTCCTCAGGATCATCTGAGTGGTGCAAATGGGTGTGGAGTCTTCTTGGAACTGCTGAGGGACTGTGTTGGTGACTGGAAATAGATGAGGTTGTATTCCCCCCCCCCCATTGAGAGAGGGCTGTTCAGTTTGGACATAGAAAGCCTCTTTGACCCCTCTTTCAAACCAGGATAATCCCTCTTTTCACCCCTCCTCCTGGCTCTGCCAGTCCTTCTCCTACACCAACCTCCCCTCTTTCACAGGGCTCCAAATTGGGTGCTCTTCCCTGCCCTGCTTTAAGAGATTAAAATCCTACCCACTTGATTTATCTTTTCCATTGTTAAAAGCATTTACCTCATATTAAGATTAAATTTACAAAAGCAAGCAAGTCTCACTTTCACCTTCGTAACAAAGTTTTAAATATGAAATGTGGAATAAACAGCCCATTTGGTTATTATTGGCCTGAGGTTCATCATGCACTTTTAGGCAATCACCAAAAGAAACAGAAAACAGTTCATGAAAGTCAGTAAAAGTTCTCTTCCCCACAACCCCTGGGAAAATTCTTGGTTTTTTTACTTCACCTGGAAAATCAGCTGAATCAACAGAGTGCTTGCAATATAAAGGGCCTTGTTAGGGCGGTGATAAATATACTCCACTTTTTCCAATATTTCTTAGTTGTTTCTGTGCTCACGTATTTACTGTTATTACATTTTCTGCTTGTTTTTATTGTAAACCACTCAGAATCACACTGAGACAGGTGGCTATATACATTGGTGAAATAAGTAAATAAATTACAAAATTATTAAGCTACCTGCAAAAACTATGTAGAAGTTAATACAGCTCTTTTAAAATGTTGTTTACTAAACATAAATCGCACACCCTTTGTCCAATCAGATCTTAAAATGTTTAAAACCAAATATGTTTCAGAAAGTCCAAATCAATATAAAGTACAAAATTTCAGACACACCTGCTATTTCTTGTCCTTGGTGTGCAACACGAAGCAGATCTGGGGATTCTCATTCTAGACAAAACTAAAACAAGCCACAGAAGGAAGCAAAAGTTAGTCCCCTGGCTTAAACAATTAAAGTCTCCAAAAGACAACTTGAAAGCAAATTTAATTTAATTTAATTAAGAATTCGCTTCCCTTTCAGGCTCTTTTGGGCCTAATGGGGAGGCCGGGGCTTAACAAATGTCTCACTTAGCAACAATAATTTCGGGCTCAATTGTGGTCGTAAGTCGAGGACTACCTGTAGGTTAAAAAAGCTTGGAGATCATGCAAATATAAACCAGAATTGGTGTCTGGTGTCTGGTGCCCTGGGTCCATTCCCTTCCCTGGGTTGCAGGCATAACTGGCTGTGGGAACTGGTGCTGGCAGCTGGATTGTGGGTCCATCAGCTGTGCAAATCAGCCACTTCTCAACAGAAGTGTTCCATGCAGTAGGGAGGCCAGTGCCAAAGGAACATGGTCCTCTTGGCCTGCGCTTCCAAGCAGGAGGGTTGATGCTGCTGGAATGCAGACGAGGGCTGCCTTTTCCACTGTGGACATGTGGCGATGGGGACTTTGCTGTGCTGAGGCAGGGCTAGTACAGCAGGGCTAGCTTGTGGGACCCTGTGCTTGCAGCTCCCTCTGCCACTTTGTTGGGTAGCCATCTTGCCTTTCCCCTGGGTGAGATCTGGAAGGCCCTGGGAACAACATTCTGCATCAACTTATAATCAGCATTCATCACCATCCAGGAGGTGGATGGATTTAATTGCAATGGGACTAGTCATTGTAGAAGAAAGTTTAGCGGTGGGTGATTTTACTCAAATTTCCCACCAGTGAGGGTGTTTTTGTTTTGTTTTTTAGTTATTGGGTCATATAGTTTTGGCCACAGCAGTCTGATGACAGGAGAATGACTGTTGGCACAGTGTGGGTGTTAGATGTGGGATGTGTGGTGATCCCTGAAGAACCAGAGGCGCCGAGTACCTAATACTGCAAAAGTGGCTCGAGTATTAGGGAGCCCACATTGGAAGATTGAGATAAGGGGTGCAGGCCCAGGTGTGGATTCTTATGGAGAGGGGAGAGCAGGCTGTAACATTCCAGTAACAACAGGTAGGAGGAGATAGGACAGGAAACATGGGTGAAATCTTCATGGGAGACTGGCCACAGGATCTTCTTCCAGCATCTGGAAGTCACTCCTGAGTCCCAGATGGCAGACTCTCAAGGCCCTGGTTGTCGGAGAGGATCTGGCTGGGATGGGAGGCATTCTCTGAGACATGTCCAGTGATGTTCTGGGTCCAACACCAGCCAGGACCCCAGAGAAGGGCAATGGGGGTGGTGGCAATCATCTGAGATACTTGGGAAACAGCCAGGGGCCCTGCTCCTCAGATTTCCAGATGTGAGGCACTATTTATTAAGTTAGGTACTAAGAGGGATCGGTGGGACTGCTGTTGTACCAGCCTCCCGGACGCATACTGTTTCCTCGAAAATAAGGCCCTGTCTTATATTTTTTTGAACCCCAAAATAAGCACTTGGCCTTATTTTTGGGGAGGTCTTATTATTTTGGAGCACGTGGAGCAAGACGGGTCTCCTCTTGCCATCTGTTCTGCCCCAGCTCCGGACTTCCGAGGATATTGACATACACCAACGATCCTTATCAAATTTATTAAGTAGCAAGAATAAACAAGACCGGCAAAGGTTGGCAACCAGCCCAGAAAACAAGATATGATAAACCAAAATACTCTGATAATAAATACAAGTTGTTTCCAGCAAGAAAGGCTGGAAGTCTTCGAGACCGCCTGCTGCCACCGACGACCTCCCATCAACCCGTGCGCTCCCACAGAGAGGGCCTCCTCGGGGTGCCATCAGCCAAACAGTGTAGGCTAGTGACCCCCAGGGGGAGGGCCTTCTCTGTGGGGGCACCTACCCTCTGGAACCAACTGCCTCCAGAGATAAGGAGAATCCAAGACCTCAGTGCCTTCCGCCGTGCCCTTAAAACCTTCCTTTTCCAGCAAGCCGGGCTGGCCTAATTTTTTTAAAGTGTTTTTAAGTGTTTTGTTTATTGTTTTTAATTAACGGGGCCAAATTTATATATGTATATTTTTAACTGTATTTTAATATTTGTACTTGATGTTTTTACTTGGCTGTTCACCGCCCTGAGTCCTCAGGGAGAAGGGCGGTATACAAATTCAAAATAAAATAAAAAATAAATAAAAATAAAGCACTAGCTGCGTGCGATTTAAATAGACTAAGGGAGTGGCCAATTATCCTCAAGCCCTACTCTCGAGTAGGCCTCCTCCTCCTGAGTAGCCACTCCTGCCTTTTGGCAGTCCTATGTGCTCGAGCATTGAGGAGAGGCTCCCCCACTTCGCTCTCTCCACTGGAAGGAGCCTCTGGAGGTTCTGAAGGCCCTGGCTGAGTCTTTGCCTCTGGCACCACATCGTCTTCAGCCTCCTCGCTGTCTGACGCAAGCGCTGGCTGTGCAGGCTGCTGGCGCGACACACCAGCCTCCTCTTCGTCGGGATCAGCCACGATCCGTGCAGGCTGCTGGCAGGCCACAACACCATCTTACCTGATTTTGACCTCTGTCTCCCTAACCCTAACCAGGGGAAATGGCGGGAACCAGTTGCGCATGCGGTTAAATATTTTCGGGGAGGGTTTATTTTTTGGGGAGGGCTTATTTTCAGGGGATGTCTTGTTTTCAGGGAAACACAGTAGCAGCTTCTCTACCTGAGCATCTTGATTCCGTTCTGAGCTGATGGTGTTCTCCAGGGTTATGGCTTTGGGACACTTGAGCTTGCCTTTCCTGGGTATGAGGTCTGAGGTATCTCAGAGTTCATGGCCACTACAACAGTCATGGATCTGTCCCAAGTCATCCAGAGCCCAACGCATAATAGTGGTCATACAACTGGCCTTTTTTTCCCTGTCAGAACAGTAGTAGGGTCCTGTGGAACAGGGGGAGATATTAGTTTCTCCCATCATGGTCAGGCCATTCCCTGGTGAGCCTCCATAGTATCACCATCCATAATAATAGCTTAATTTGGTACTATATATATTTATTTTGTATAGTCTAAACCAGGGGTCCTGAAACTTTTTGAACAGGGGGCAACTTCACGGTCTCTCAGACAGTTGGGGGGCGGGCGGACTGGCTGGGAGGGTGTGGCTAGGTGATCATGTGACTGGGTGGGCATGGCCAATTTACAGTCCATTTTGTCAATTTAGCAGTTCATAAATAGTACACACAAATTAAACCTTAATTTGTTTTGTTCCTTGGGGTGTTTTATTTGCTTTTGTTTGACTTTTCTTTTTATTAGATAATTTTTTAAGTTGTTTACGAGTCTAGTGGTTCACTTCAGAAAACTCAGTTTTGCAGCAATTCTTCTCAGCCCCAGGGAGGTTACAATCTACATCTCTCCCTCTCTCGCCCACTCTCCCGTCTCTCAAAAAAGAAAAGTGTGCTAGAAGAGCCATTGGGAGTGGGGGAGAGAAACCTTGCTGAATTCCACTCCATTCCATTCCATTCTCTCTCTCTCTCTCAGGAAACCTTGCTAAATTCCATTACAGTCTCTCTCTCTGTCTCTCTCTCTCTCTTATTTCTCTCTCAGGAAAGAAAAGTGTGCTGGAAAAACAAATGGGGGTGGGGAAGAGAAACCTTGCTAAGTTCCATTCCATTCCATTCCATTTGCATCGCGACGGTTTCAATCCACTTTTGGAATCTCGCTAGCCGCCCTGGAGCTTCCTCCACATGTGCAGAACGCGTGCAACAGGCTCGGGCAAGGGCTCCGCACATCTGGCAGGCAGAATCGGACCGGGCAGGCATTGCTTGGAGTGGATGTGGCAAGGAAGCCCCAAGACGGGGGCTCAGCAGCACTGATCTGCTGGCCAGCCAGCCCTTCCTGCCTCCCTGTTCTGTCCCCGTCCCACACACACACACACCAACAGACGTTCAAGAGTTAAAGACCAAACCAACCGGCAAAATCCTTTTCCTTATGATAACGGAACTTGGCAACAACCTAGTGGCTGCCTGCCAAGAGTTTATTACTTACATAGAGGAGAGATAACTTCTCCCGGCTTCTGGTACATCAAAAGAAACAGCTCAATAATTATAGAGTCAATCAAATCCAAAGATAATCCAGCAAAGTCTATAGCAAAAGTCCGGCAATGCAGAATGGCGTGGAAGCTTTCAGCTTTGTTCGTCACAAGGTTTGACTGGCCACCACGCTCCCTTTTATACCCTGTGGGGTGTGGTCCAGTGACTCAGCCTAATCTCGGGCACGCCTTTTCTTCTGTTGCACGCGCTTATCTCTGCGACGCTGGCGTGGATCCAGCCAAGACTCATTACTCTCATCACTGTCCACCTGTGGCTGCGTGGATGTGCTTGGCCCCGGCCCTATCTCTTGCCCTTCGGCGGACACCGAAGGCATTGCAAAAGAGGAGGGGCCTGGAGAGGGAGGCCTTGCCAACTCCTCTTCACTCTTGGAGTCCTCTCCTGCCGATAACACAGGCTCAGGTAACGGAGCCACAACATTCCCTCTCCAATGGCGGAGACGGCTGTCCTCCTTAAGGAGGGGCAGCTTAGCAGGAGAAGGACAGCAAGCCAAGCAGCGGTGGGGGGGAGAAGGCAGTGGCAGCTGTTGCGGGCCCCACTTCCTAGCTTGCTCGTGTCTCGCCAGCCCCACTTTACCAACAGGTGCACGAGCCACGCCTTCCCGGAATTTGGCTGCAACCCTCAGCTCAGAATGGAGATGCGGGGGGGGGGGGGGGGGCGGGGCTGGGGGGCTGCAAGGCAGAAGGCTGCCTTCCGTCCAGGGAAGGGACCGCAACCTTGGGGCTGTGTCTGAAGGAGCTGCCAAAAGCGCTCTGGAGCTGCTGCCTCGCAGAACAGGGTGGGGCTCCGCTCACCCTGTTGAACAGTGAAGGAGGCATATCATCAGGGGTCTCTACCCCTGGCAGCTTCTGGGTGGCAACTCCACTGCTGCTCGGCAGACCCACACAGCTCGAAGGAGGCAAAGCAGCCAGCTAGAAAGGCCGAGTAGAGGTGGTAAATCACGCCCAGGCCCAGCAGACAAAAAACAGCCACCGCGAGTGGGGAAAGCCAGATCCCCATTGGAGCCCTGGCTGCCCTCCTTTCGGCAGCGGCTCACCTTTCTCTTTTCATCAGCCATGGGAGAAAGGGAACAGTAAGCAGGGATCAGAGCTTGGGACCAGCCAGGAAATTGAACTGTTGCCCAGCCCAGCCCAGAGCAGTGAAAGGTGGATAAGTCTCGCCATGTCCACCCCCACCCCCCTGAGGTGGCCCTTCAGCCTAGCGCGGCAGGCCCAGAGCAGATTTCCCTCCTCCGCCATTGGCTTTACCTTCCAGTTGCAGCCCCATGAGCTCGCACCACTCTGCTCACAGCGGCTGCCGGCGAAAGTAAGGCCTGTGCTCAGCCAAAGGGCAGGGGCCAGCAGGTGGGCGGGGCAATGTGGGCGGGGCAGCCTCGTGGTGCTGCGCGGGCTGGATTAATTGCTTTGGCGGGCCATAACCAGCCTGGGGGCCATAGTTTGAGAATCCCTGGTCTAAATTGTTTTTAAATTTTATGATGTACGCCTCTCAGAGTGCCTTATTGATATGGGCAGCTATAAAAATCAAATAAAGAAATAAAATATAATCAAGTCATAAGTTGTGCTATGTCATTGAAGATACTTGGCATTCTCAGTAAGAGACAAGAAAAAACTGTTACTGTAGCATAGAGTGCTCCTTTTTCCAGACCTAACTGATCTGCAAGCACTTCAATTCCCACATTGGCAACTTCAATATTAGATTCCTTATCTGCAGAATGCCACAAGAGGCTACTTTGACCATAACAGAGTCAGATAGGGCAAGGAAAGACGTTAGTCACACAGTGCAGTTATTACATGATAAAGGTTATAACATGCTCCTACTCAATTATTTTTCATTGTTTTACGGAGCCAATTTGGTCTAGTGGTTAAGGCACCTGGCTAGAAAGCAGGAAATTGTGAGTTCTAGTTCTGTCTCAGCCATGAAAGTCAGTTGGGTGATCTTGGATTAGCCACTCTCTCTCAGCCCAACTCACCTCACAGGGTTCTTGTTGTGGAGGAGGAGGATGTTAGTTTCCTTCAGTTATTTATAAAAATAATAAAGGTGGGACATGTGTTTATGTGTATACATTTTAAAAGTTATTCATTTTCTTGGCAGTTTATATTGTTCTCACTTAGCCTACCTAAATAAAAATAAGAAAAACAAGTTAAATTGTCTAAGAACAAATGCTCCAGATAACTAACAAAATCAACTTTCCATTAATAGGTTAGAAAATATATTGATCTGATTAAGTGGTAAAAATCTAGAAAAAACATAGCATTTATACAGATTTTTAGGCCATCCTCATCTAAGCCATGCTCAAAGAACAGCATAGGGACCTGTGTTATAAGGTTCTTCAGAAGTGAATACAGGTAGTCCTCAATTTACAACACTTCATTTAGTGGCTGTTCAAAGTTACAATGGCACTGAAAAAAGTGACTTATGATTGTTTTTCACACTTACAACTGTTGCAGCATGTGATCAAAATTCAGATGCATAGCAACTTACTCATATTTAAGGGGGGAAGGCAAGAGGGGAAAGAAAGTGAGTGCCATATCTATTCGGGAAGCTCCTTCAAGGTCACCCAGCATACCAGCCGCATATTATCCTGTACAAGTTGGGACTGACCGTTTAAAAACACCCTGCCTGAACCCGATTGGCTACACGGTGTGGGCAATGGGAGGTAACTGAGGGAGGGAAAAGTTGAACATAGGGATTTTGGCGTATGATTTTCAGTTCTGGCTTTGCAGTACTGCAATATTTGACTATATCTTTCTCAACAAATGGAGCCCAGGAACGTTTCTATTTAGATGTTTAACTTGCAGCAGGTCTGACATTTTGCAACCTTCTGACAAGCAAAGTCAATGGGGAAGCTAGATTCACTTAAGAATGGTGTTTCTAACTTCACAACTGCAGTGATTCACTTAACAACTGTGGCAATAAAGGTCGTAAACTGGAGCAAAATTTACTTAACGGATGTTTAATTTAGCAACGGAAATTTTGGGCTCAATTGTGGTCATAAGTCGAGGACTGCCTGTAGTATTAAGTAGATAGGCAAACAGAACTGAAA
The DNA here is from genome assembly GCA_022577455.1 of Arizona elegans. NCBI lineage: Eukaryota > Metazoa > Chordata > Lepidosauria > Squamata > Colubridae > Arizona > Arizona elegans. The sequence continues at coordinate 91,190,666 of JAKOOJ010000007.1, read as the reverse complement.
GTCATACTCCAAAAAAAGTACTTTCTGAACTTCTGCAGGTTAACTTTTAGATACTTACATTTTTCAAATTCATCGTCGCTGCTTGAAGAAGATGAGCTGTAAAACAGACCGTAAGAGGACTATTGGTGGCTAAACGGCCAAAAACAAAATCTAGGGCTGTAAGAAAAAAAGGCACTTCCGGGAGCATAGAGGCCCTTTGAAAGGCAGGTAATGCAAGACATGCCGCTCCCTAATAAAAAGTCCAAGGAAACGAAAGGTCCAGACCTTGAACTGACCACCTCCCGTCGAAGCTCTCCGCCCCCCGCCCCCCATACCCAACACCCTCGGCTGGACAACGGGGAGCAGCTCAGCCGCGCCGCCCCCCGCCCCGCCCTGCTTGGCGTTTCCCGAGGTCGCCCTCGAAACCGGGCATTAACCTCCTCACGAAGAGCCCCCGCCAGAGTCGGAACTGCGCTCACCCTCCGCGCCGGGCCATCGCGCCAAGGCCGGAACCTCCGGCGGGCCGGCCAGAGACTGTGGGGACAGGAAACAGAGGGCCGGTCCTCGAATTTCCCGCCTCGGCGCGCGATGATGACATGACCGCGGTTCCGACCATTGAGGGAGGGAGGCCGTTCCCGCAGCCGGTGGGCGGAGCCCGGAAGGGGCGTGGCGTCCGGGGCCGCAGGCGGGGCTGGCTTTCTCCCGGCGTGGTGCCGGCTGACGGGGCGACCCTCGGCCAGACTCCGCGGCTTCTGCGTGGAATGGCCAGGAGACCCAGGAGCCTTTTCGGAAGAGCCAACCGGCGGCCGTGCCAGGCGCGCACGACCACTCGCAAACCCGCATGGCTGAGGTGCAGCTGCGGCGCAAAGACCGAGGTCAAAATAAAACACAATTCGCTTCCTTTGGAAAGCGTCAGTCACGACGCCGGGCCAGCAGACGGGCTCAAAAGGGAAGCCCAGGGGCTGCAGCATCTTGCACCGCATCGGCCCTGGCCGCGAGGGCAGCCCGAAGCTCCTCGGTACGTGCGGCAACCGAGCCCCTCTCGAAAACCAGACTCGGCTTGGTGTCTCGGACCAAGTGCTTCCATTTACGCCGCCTTTCTGTCCTTCAGGCACCGAAGAAGGCGCGCATGGCGCGCTCCCTCCAGCGTTTCCCTTACGGCCGCCCTGGGAGGAGGAAGAGGGAGCCTCGGCTGCCACACTGGCTCTCCTTTGCCCTCCACGCACCCTCCCTCCAGTCCAGTTCATGGAAAACTCCTGGTGCTGGGAAGGGCTCGCCCGCCCTCGCCCGCCCAAGGGAAGCGGCAGGATACGCCAGCCGAGCAGAGAGTACTGTTTGTTTGTTTGTTTATTGAATTTCTATACCGCCCTTTTCCCGAACGACTCAGGGCGGTGAACAGATTAAGATTTCATATACATATAATAATAATAATAATATATATTTTGTTCCTGCCAGCCGCTTCTCCTTGTGGCGGCCACGCTTCCAAGTGCTTGGCTTTGGCACCCATCGCCTTTGGGGCTCCAGGCATTCCCGAAAATAACAGCTCGCGGCAGTACGGCTTCCCGTTGTAAGGACTGGGGAAGGCAACTGATGGGCATCAGAGGAAAGGCCCGCAGGCAGAAGGGCAGATGATACCTGTCAATCAAGGGCAGCGAAGTCTGCGATTACGAGAGAAAGGGGCGATCCTCCCTCATTAGGGCAGAGTTCTCTTCCAGCCTGCAGAATGTTGGGGTGGGGGGGGGGGCATCTTTGGGACATTACAGAAGCTGCATGGGAGGGGAGGCAGCTGGGGTTGGAAAGGTGGGGGGAGAGATCCCCTAGGCAAAAGGGCTCCTGGTCATGACCTCTGAGCAGCGGCGTCATGGGATTTTGAAAGAAACCTCCAGGTGAGTCAGCCCAGGTGGGACCCTCCTCCTGAGTCCCCTTGCCAGGAACATCTTGTTGATGCAGGAAACCGCTGAGTCAGTTCCTAGCCCCTCTGCTTGACTGTTCTCAGAAAGCCCTTAGCCAGCAAAGCGGTCGTGGCCCTTGGACCCAGTGACAAGTTCTGCTGTCAGAGAACTTTTACCTAGCACTCCAAGGAAGCCAGATCTCTGTTCCATCTGACCCTTCCCTTGACCAGCGAGGCAGATTTTCCAGATGGTCAGATTTGTCTGTGGCTCAAGGGAATTTATACAGGCGTAACCTGTCTCAGAGGAAATTTGGCCCTGTGCACTGCCTGGTTCATCCCACTTCTTAAAAGGCAGCTTTCTAGATCTTTGCATGCTGGGATGAGAGTGTGCAAAAGGCCTTTCAGCCCTGGCTGTCTCCAAGGAGGGCCCTGGCAATCCGCCTGATTGGGGCGGATGTTCAGAAATGCCACTTGTGCAGAACCCAGCTATTACAACTGAGGGGGCTGTTATGTTCAGGGTTCATTACTTCGGAGGCACAATCTGAATGCTGAAATTGCTTCTTCCTGAGGGATTCAGGAAGAACAAACCTGGTTTCCGGGTAATAAGGACCCTTCTGGAGACTTCTAGAAGCCCACCTGGAGGGAGATCAGGGCTGTGACTTTCGCCCCTTCAAAACAAAACAGCAAGCTCAGCCCTCAGATGTGGCATTGCCTTGACTTGAACAGCCTTCTGGCTGTTCCTTGGGGGGTTAGGGCTAGGGCTTCCTCTTTCAGAAGTCCAGGATTGTTTAGGTAAAGCTAAAGGTTCCCCTCGCACATATGTGCTAGTCATTCCCAACTCTAGGGGGCGGTGCTCATCTCCATTTCAAAGTTGAAGAGCCAGTGCTGTCTGAACACGTCTCCATGGTGACTCAACGCCAAAGGCGCACAGAACACTGTTACCTTCCCACCAAAGGTGGTCCCTATTTTTCTACTTGCATTTTTGACGTGCTTTCAAACTGCTAGGTTGGCAGAAGCTGGGACAAGTAACGGGAGCTCACCCCATTACGCTGCGCTAGGGATTCGAACTGCTGAACTGCCGACCTTTTGATCGACAAGCTCAGCGTCTTAGTCACTGAGCCACCGCATCCCCTACGTTCCCGGGATTGTTTACTCCCACTCAAAAAATGCAGTTTTCTGCCATTTTGTTTTTTTTTTTACTAAAACTTCAAAATGTTTATTTTACTGCATGCACTATGGAAGCCTTTGGGGGCCAAAAGACATGCTGAGCCTTTGAATGCCAGTGCCTCCCCCCATCAAGTTCACTTTACCCAGACTAACCCAACATACTTGAGTGCCCAAACACATAAACCTATGATAGCTTAACAACTTTTGTGATTTAACAGGATACAGCCTACCATGTAGATAACTTCCTTTTCCATATACCCTGAATCACAAACTACAAAGCCCATTTTACCCTGGTCTAATGTCGTGAACTAGACCAACAAGCATGAGCTGCTGTTGAGCAACACAACATGGGTGCCAATAGGGTTATCTTCACATCTTTTATTAAGATTCAACATTCCACTTTTCCCGAGGCAGGTTTTGTTATGGAAAACTGCCCACAGTTGCTTTTTGGTGCCTAGAAGAGAGAATCATCTGCACTGGATTCCTGTCACTAATCAGATTACTATCTGAGGTTATTTTGCTGGGGCAGTTCCACACAATTCTACCTTCACATGACAGTTGGGAGAAAAAGCTGCATACCGGGTGACCCAAGGACCAGCTCTGGGTTTGAAACGCATCTTGCATTAACCCTCATCAATACTACTGGGGTGGTGGTGGTGGGGGGAGCCTGATGAATTCAAGTGAGGCACCAAAGCCAGAGAGAGGGGGCTGAGGAGGTGCATACCCTCCCTTGCAAGCCAGCCAGTCTCACTTTCTCACAGAGCACACTTGCACACTCACATGTTACCTAGGCAATAGTAGCAGCACCCCCGTATGAGCCATTCCGAGGGGGAGGGATGCCTCTTTTTTGACATGGTTCATCCTCTCTTACAGCCCCAAGCTTTGAGGTGGTGCACGCAGAGATAAAATCCATGCTTAGATCATTTTATTAGTTTTGAGAATGCGTGCAGTGAAGAGATTCATTGAAAGCCAAAGCTGGTTCTCCTTCTATGGCGCTACCAGTGTTAATATGGTATGATCCCATCTATTGATAAACCTTCATCTCCCTCTTGCCAGTATGAAGGATGAAGCAAGGCAATTGTACAGCCGCCCTCAGTGCACCTCCTGAGAGATGACAACTGGGACTTCTGCTGCTCAAGCCTCTCCAGCAGCAGCCCCCTCCCCACCTTGACTTTATTTCAAGGCCTATTTCCCAACCCATCCACCAGGAGAATGCCCTATATGTAGGCCCAGCAGGAAGACCAGTGGGGGGCGTGGCAGGTGTCGAGGAGGAGAGGGCTGCTGGAAATGTTCAGGGCAAAGAACAGGTGCCTTTCTGGTCCTGGCATCACTCTCTGCTTTCAGCCATAGCTGTGGGGACTATGGAGACTGATGGGAGACGAATCCTGGCGTCCCAACTGGCCCTTCAGCTGCCAAAGGCGGTGGCTGAGATTTTGCACTTGGCATGTGCCCAAAGCGCAACCCACACGCATTAGTTGGGCAGCGCGGCGCTTTCGATGAAGGGCTGGCATCAGTGCAGGCCAAGGCAGAGGACCATAGCCAAGCTGCAGGGGGTCCAGTCTGGGCCTGGGGAGCTCTTGGAGGGGGAGCAGGCTGTCTGGCATCTCAGGCTGCTTCTGAGCCAGCCAAAACAGCCTGTTCTTTTTCAGCAGCCTCTTCGGAAGCCAGGTAGAACGGTGGTTTGAGTCCAAAGGTTTCCTGCAACAAAGGAAGAGAAGACTCTTAAAGGGACCCTGGATGTGCAAGAAGGAAAGAAGAGCTGGAGGTGGAGGGATGCTGGGCTCAGGAGCTTCTGGGTGAGAAAGGGGAAACATTCCTTTCCCATTCTAGATCTTGATAGACTGAGTTTGAAAGGTTGGGGAATCCATTGGGTATAGATCAGGCTATCCATAATATGGTTAGTCTTGGGGATACAACATGATAAGTACTGATCATAAGGTGTTTTGTGAGTTTTGTGAATTCTGCCTATATATTGGAATTATTTTTCATGGCAGTTTATTCCCCGCCCCCCGCGTATCAATCTCAATTGCCGCAGGCAGGCAGGCATTAGCTGAAGTCAAGCGGGAATTTTAAAAAAAGGCTGCATTTGTCATACCTCCCCCAAAGTATGAGGTGGTGGATCTAACATTGCTACCAATACACTTTCAAGTTTCCTGAGGCTGGTGTGTGTTGGAGAAAAGCTGCAAAAACCTTTAATTTGGCCCCTCTGACTTGGTGTTAGTTGCTGCCCCCACCCCAATTAATGTATCCTGGCACTTTGGCTCTTTTCGTCTTTATTTCGGCCTCTCAACTTTTAATGAGATTTCTAAAGATGAAGCTGAGATTGGGTCATCTGGCCTTTCCATTAGCCAAGGCTGATCAGGAAGGTCTTGCAAATATAAAAGCTGAAAGAAGAAAATAAAACATCATAGATAGAATTGTACTCCGATGCTTCTGCTGCTGCCCAACCAAGGGAAGCCAAATCCTGACCTGTCCTCTGTGGGAAAGAGTGGGGAAATCATTTGGCAGATCCTTTAGGATCAGGACCCAGAAAGTCTGCATTCTTTTGGGAACAGCTGGGCAAATCACTCTCATCCTCGCTCTTGAGGGGAAAGAGAAAGAGACCCTGCAGTGAACTGCATGGCTCCTCCTGAGATGAGGCCAACACGGCTTCCTTCTGGTGGGCCTGGAAGAGCACCCCAGCAACCAATGTCTGCCACACCCTCTACAGGGACCAAGAAGCTAAAACTGGTGTTTCTAGGCTGCATTTTCAGATGGATATGGCCGTGGCTTTGCCTCTCTCAAAAGCACCCTATTGCTGAGAACCTGGAGAAATTGTTTTTCCACATGGACAGAGAACAGTATACTTTTCCATGCATGGAATCTGTATCCCAATCTAGAAAAAATAAACAGATAGCAGTATCAAAATGGAAAACAAGATACTACAGCCATTTGAAACCAATTTAAAGTTTAAATACTGACTTTTCAAGTGCTTTTTTTCCCCTTCCTTTCAAGGCAGTGGGCAGAGTATCTTCTTCCTCATCCTCGGTGGCCAGAGCAGTGCTAACCCTGTCCTTAAGCCACAGCCAGGAAGAGGAGAGAGCTCTCCAGGAAAACCAATTGCTCCCTGGAGCTCTGCAAGCCCCACATGAAGTCGGGCCCTGGGTTTGCCACTCAATTCTTTTCTGGCCCGGCTGAACTGCCTTCCTTCCAGGGCTGTAAGGGCAGGGGGAGGAGTGGAAAGGGAAGAAAGGAGGTGGAAGATGGTAGGCCAGGCTGGAAAGGGGAGGCCAAGGTGAGAAAAAAGCGAGGTCAATGATAGAATCCCTGGCAGGGAGCCTGGGCTGCGGAAGAGATGGGAGAGCCTGGGAGATGGCCAGAGGGCAAAGCGAGGAGGGAGGAGCACGTGCAGAGAGGAAAGAAGCTACCTGCCACAGGACACGTACACTGGTAGCCACCCAAGAAGAGCGTGCACAAACACCAGCTGCATCACAGGCATGAGCCTGCACACCCAAGCCAGCTTACACAGAGGCTTTTCATAGTCAGCACCGTTTCGGATAGCTCACCAAAATCTAGGGAGGGGCTGGCAGAGTTGCAATGGGTTTGCTTTTTTTTTTTTTTACGTTTTTTATTATATTTTTATTGTTAAGGAATAACAAAAAGGAAAAAAAAATCAATACAAAAAATCAATAGTAAGGAAAGAAAAAAAAATTTTTTTCCCCCAACATGCTATACAAACGGAAAGGAAGTTTTAGGAACTTGAAGTCTTCAATTCTTCCAGAAATCTCTTTGATAAGGTACTGATGCCGATTCATCCAATCTCCCAAGTGCAAAGTCCACAAATGGTTGCCAAGTGTTCCAAAAAACATTTTCTTTATATATACCACTTCTAATTTTAATATCACAAGTCAATTTATCATTTAATGCAAATTTCCATGTTTCATTGTACCATTCTTCTAATTTTAAGTCAACATTTAATTTCCAATATCTAGCAATTATAATTCTCCCCATTATAACCAAAATCCTCACCAATTCTCTTTCTCCAGTTGTTAATGTTGTTTCATTCAATATTAATAATAATATGGTTTCCAATTTCAATTTGACCCTCTTCTTAATTATTTCAAATATTTCATTTTCTATCCTAGACCAAAAAAGTTCAACCCATTACATTTACACCACATATGAGCATATGTCCCGAGTTCCACTTTACATCTCCAACACATTTTATCCACTTTATTATCCATTTAAAAAAGTCTTATTGGGGTCAAATACCACTCCCAAATAACTTTATAATTATGTTCTTTAATCCTTATTGATAATGTCCTCATTATTCTGCTAACCCAATTCATATTCCAATTTTGATCAGAAATTTCAATGCCCAGTTCTTTTACCCAATTCTCTTTCATTACCCTTTGTGAATTATTATCAGAGTTAATAATTTTATAAATTTTACTAACTAATCCCTTTGGCCCAATTTCATCTTTTATTATTTGAGATGTCAAATTTTCAAATTCCGTTTCCTTTCTGCTCTCATCGTTCCTTTCTTTGCATTTCCTATTCCATTTATTCATTTGAATTCTTTCAAACCAATTAATGTTTAATTTTCCATAAATTTCCTCTTTCCTCATTTCATTTTCTATAAATTTCAACCATTCACTAATTGTTTCCACTTTCTCTTCTATTATAATCCTCTCTCTGTTACTATTTAATTTCATTGGGCAATTCTCTTTCAGTTTACCTAAATACAATGCATCTGGTATTAATTTTTTTGCTACTCTGTCCCAATTTTTAGTCAAACTATTTAACCAATAATTGCAAATTTTAACCTTACCTTTAAAATTTTCCAAAAACCATTTGTAACCAAACTTCTTTATTTCCTTCATTTCCAAATTACCCCAAAGTTTAACATCTCCTTTTAAAATTTTTACTACTGTTTTTATATTAAATGCTCTATAATAGTTTAATAATTTTGGAATTCCTAAACCACCTTGTTTTTGGTTCTGATACCACATTTTCTTAATCAGTCTTGGTTTTTTATCCCCATTACAAAATTTATCTAATTTTTTTTGATATACTTCAATGTCCTTCTCAGTTAAAAAAATTGGAAGCATCTCGAATAAAAAGTTAAATTTAGGAAGTAACATCATTTTACATAAAGCTACTCTACCAAACCAAGATAACTTGAGTTTTTTATATTTCCCAATTTTCTCTTCAATTTCTTTTGTTACTATGTCATAATTTAGTTTCTTTAAATTTTTAATTTTAAGTGAAAGTATAATACCTAAATATCTTAAATTATCCTTTATCCTAATTCCAAATTGATTTTGTAATTTTTCTAATTTATTTTCCCTATCAATTTCCATTAATAATTCTGATTTTGCCCAATTTACTTTCAAACCAGTCATATCTTCAAATTCTTCCAAATGTGTTTGAACTCTTTTTATATCATTTGTAATATTATTTAAAATGACAAGAGTGTCATCTGCATATAAATTAACTTTGACGCCTTTGTAACCTATTAATTCTGAATCCTCTTCAATCAAAGATGTTAAAATTTCCATTGCTAATAAAAATAGGATCGGAGACAGAGGACAACCCTGTCTTGTCCCTGCTTCCAAATTTATATCTTGTGTAAATATACCATTTACCTTCACTCTTGCCGTACCCCTCTGGTACAATTTGGAAATAATATGAATAAATTTATTACCAAATCCTAATGCAGAAATCATTTCTTTTATAGTATCCCATTGTATAGAATCAAAAGCTTTAAAAATATCCAAAGCAAGAATACCTATCTTATCACCATTATTCTCAGCAATATCAATAACATTTAATACTCTTCTAACTAAATCACACATATAACGCCCTTTAACAAAACCTACTTGATTATGGTTTATATATTTATCTATAAAATTATTCAATCTATTTGCTACAATTGCAGTAAATATCTTAGCATCTTGGTTAATCAAGGAAATCAAGGATAGGATTCAATTTTTTCTAGATCTTTACCTGGTTTCGGGATTAAGGATATAATTGTTCTATTCCAGGACATGGGAATATCATCTCCATGTAATATCTTATTATACAATATCTGTAATTTTGGGATCAAAATTTCTTTAAACTCTTTATAAAATTCTGCTGGTAACCCATCCTCACCTGGAGATTTTCCAAGTTTTAGCTTCTGAATCACATCTTTAATTTCCTCAAAGGTAATATCCTTTTCCATTTTTTCTTTATATTTATTATCAATTTTCTTCTGACCATATTTTTCTAAGAATTTTTTTAATTTACAATTATCAATTTCTTTTTTAAGATATAATTCTTGAAAAAACTTTTTAACAATTTCACATTTCTCTAATTTTTTATAACATTTCTTACCTTTTTCATCTATTAGGATACCTATTTCTCTTTTTTCTTTTTTATCTTTCGCCATTCTTGCTAATAATTTTGAATTTTTATTACCATATTCAAAAAATTCTCTTTTTAAATAGCTTAATTTTTTTTAACTATTTCTGTATCTTCCGCTATTTGTTTATTTTTCAATTTTTTAAGTTCCTCCCATAATTTCCTATCCTTAGTCTCTAGAAATCTATTTTCGTTCTTTTATCAATTTCTTCTTTTCCTCTATTTTTACTTTATAATTCTTATACTTCCTACTTGATAATTTAATACTTTCTCCTCTAAAAATTGCTTTCATTGTGTCCCAAACTGTTCCATAATTAACTTCCCCATTATCATTCCATTCCCAATTTTCTTCCCATTTCCTAAGAATATGATTCTTATCTTCCTCGTTTTTATATAATTTTTCATCATATCTCCAACAATTTTCTTTTTTCTCCAAAAACATATCTAATTCTAATAACAATTCTGCATGGTCAGAGTCTTTAAATATTCCAACATCCATATTGTCCACGTTATCCATCAGATTCTTGGATACAAAAATATAGTCAATTCTTGAATATGAATTAAATACCTTTGAATGAAAAGTATACATTCTTTCGTTACCTTTAATCTCCCTCCAAACATCTACTACACCATTTTGCAACATCCAATTATCAAGTATCCCCATTTTTCTTATTCCACCATATCAGGTAGGATTGGTACTATCCATCTGGTTTCTAATTAAATTAAAATCACCAGCAATAATTACTTTCCCTACCCTTTCAGTTTGCAACAAATCGGTAATCTTATTCAAAAAATCTTTTTGATTCACATTTGGTGCGTATAAATTAACTAATGTTATTTTTTCCTCGTTAATACATCCTGTTATTATCAAATATCGTCCATCAATATCTGCTATTACTTTGTTTTTTTCAGTGAAAGTAAAATATGCCCAAGTCCTTCTGAAAAGACCCTTCTGAGTATTTGTGGTACAGAATTGAGGATTAAAGATTTTCCTCTACAATAATTTAACATCTTAAATACAAGTTGATGACCCATTGATTTTGAACTGTGAATAAAGTTATAGAAATATTTGGTCAAAAATTACAGGAGTTATTAAGATGGATCCATCTAAAGATGAATCGGTGCGACCTAAGGTCAAACAGATTTCTCAAGCTAGTATTGACTCAGCTCAAATTGTGTTGGCATTAAACAAATTAAGTGATAAAATTGAAATAATGGATACAGAATTTCAAAAAATACATTTAAAAATGGATGAAGAAAAGAAGGAAAGATCCAACCAGCTGGAACAAATTGTTCAAGAAATTAATGTTAATTTTGCTAAATACAAAGCAGAAGTAACAGTGATAAAAGATAATGTAGACCAACTACAAGTGCAAACAAAAAAATTTGATAAGCAAATAACTGAAATCTTTTTTAAAAATGAAAAACAGGATAGAAGAATATGTATTTTGGAAGAAGAAGTTAGGAAGTCCAACATTGTTATAAGAGGCATAGTGGAAGAAAAAGTGGACAATGTTAAACAACGTGTTTTGAAATGGCTTAATGAACTTGGATTGGATAAAAATTTTACAACTACAGATTTGATAAGTGTTTATCAAATTGGATTTAGAAGACAACGTGAAATAATAAGAAATGTTTTGGTGAGATTTGCGAGTGTTAATGATAAATTACAAGTAATGGCAAAAATTAGAGAAAATGGTGATGCTGTGCTGAAGATTGAGGGAAAACAGGTCCAAGTCTTTCAAGATATCTCAAGAAAGGAAAGATCGTGGAGATATTATCTGAAACCAATTACTAAAATATTAAGAGATAAAGGTATTAAGTATAATTGGAGACCACCACAGCGAATGAAATTTTTCTATAAAAATAGAATGCATATATTCACAATAGAAACAGATGTGGTCCAATACTTCCATGAGCTTGGCTTGTTGGAAAAAGAGGAAGAACAAAGTGAATTAAGATCACAATTACTCAAAATGGGTGGAATTGAAATATATACATCAACACCAGAGGAAGAAGGAGGGGCGGTCGGAGGTTTAGGTCCAAAACCAAAGAGGAAAAGAAAACCAACGAAAGATATTTCTCCATCTTTGGCGGAGGTACAGAAGAAAAGTCGAGATCTTACTGGTGAAGGAGTGGAAAGGATGATTACATTGGACTCTGAACATAAAAGGGAAGATGAGCCCGAGTGCGGGGATGAAGAACCTGTAGTTGTTCAATTGAAACCAGAATTATGCCAATGAAGAGACGACCCAGCTGATGGACGGGGTCCCCTCTCCCCCACTCTGGGAAACGAGGCGTGTCTTAATGAAGACGGTGGGGGATGAAGATTTTATGTGGTTGTGTGTCATGTTAGTTTTTGTTTTATGTTGTTTGTATGTTTTATATTATTATTATTATTTTTATTATTTTTTCTATGTTATGTGTTGTCTATATATATTTGTTTGGGTTTTGGGTCACGGAAAGGAAAAAGAGGGAATCGTTAAAATTAAAAATATTAATGGGGATAATTAAGGTAATGACTTGGAATGTTAAAGGTACTGGGAATCAGATTAAGAGAAGACGTTTAGAATTTAAGATTAAAAGAGATTCTCCTGACATACTTTTCATGCAAGAAACTCATCAGAAATCTGAAGATATAAACAGGATGTATTTAAAAGGGATGCAGGTTTATGAAAAAGCTTTTGGGTTCTCAAAATCTAGAGGTGTTGCAACATTAATATCAAATAGAGTCCAGAGTTGCAATGGGTTTGTGACCTGTGTCTGTTAAAGCAGAGGATGCCTGGCTTCCAAGACCGTGCTGAGGGTGAGGAAGGAAGACCGGGTGTGCCCTCTTGTGCATCTCATGCCATATCCAGTCACAGAAAGCTGCTTCCTTGTGCCTTTCCTTGCATCACTCCCCCTGTTCCAGCCAAACCCTTCTGCTGCAAGCCAAAGAGGACATCAAACTGATTCACAAGCATCTCCTCTTTTCCATTCAGACGCATCTTTCAGGGAACCACAGGATGGCTGGAAAAAAAACTTCCTGAAAAATGACACCCCTCCAATTCAGTGCCTGATGGTACCACCCGGACAATGTGGCCAGCGATTCCTTGGCTTTGACCTGACCATAGTGCCTGACCATAGGCATTTCTAACAGACAGACAGATTAATTGAGATGGAAGGGATTTTATAGGCAGTCTAGTCCAATCCCCCGCTCAAGCAGGAGACCCTACATCATTTCTGACAAATGGCAGTCCAATCTTTTCTTGAAAGTCTCAAGTGATGAAGCTCCCATAACTTCAAAAGGCAAGCTATTCCATTGGTTGATTGTTCTCACCAGGGGTGAAATCTAAAATTTGTTACTACCGGTTCTGTGGAAATGGCGTGGTGATGGTGGTGGTGGGTTTAATGTGACTGAGTGGGCGTGGCCAACGTTTTTTAAAAAAAACTTTTAAAAGCATTTTTTCTACAACCTCTTTGGCAGAAAAGGTTGTAAAAAAATGCTTTTAAAAGGCTCTGACGATCCCAGCTGAGTTGCCTGATCGTTAGAGGCTTTTTTTTTTTAAAGCATTTTTTCTTCAACCTCTTCGGCCGAAGAGGTTTTAGAAAAAATGCTTTTAAAAGTAAAAAATAAAGCCTCTGATGATCGCGTGGCTCAGCTGGGCATGGGCGGGGGGCAGGGATTTTTACTACCGGTTCTCCGAACCGCCCGCCATCGCTACCGGATCAAACGATCCGGTCCAAACCGGGAGCATTTCACCCCTGGTTCTCACTGTCAGAAAGTTTCTCCTCATTTCTAGGTTGAATCTCCCCTTGGTCAGTTTCCACCCATTATTCCTTGTCTGGCCTTCAGGTGCTATGGAAAACAGCTTGATCCCCACCTCTCTGTGGCAGCCCCTCAAGTATTTCCTCTTCCATCCAGTGTCAGCAACCCGATCTTTTCCTGCCAGAGCCCCTCTGCAATAGATTGCATGACCTGCAGGCTTTAGGGAAACCAGGGAAGTTGGAGACCTTTCCAGCTGTCTTGGTGAAAATCTCCACTGAGGTGGATGGAGAGCACAGTGTGTCCTGATGGTGGGATACCCCATTAGGGTATCAATCCTGGGAGCTGGAAGTCCCACAGTCTAGCCGATGTCACAGAGCTGGTGGGGAGAAAATGGAGTGGGGGGAAGGCCCTTCAAAAGAATGTATGGAATACATCATTCTGATGCTTAGTTTTTAATGTGTAAATAACAAGAACTTTGCAGAACCATCATCGCTAACCAAAACTCAGTCTTTTGTTTGCATCCTTTTCTGTTTGCTGCTAAGGAGGAGCTGATTTGTCTTAAGGAGGAGAGCCATGGCAAAAATCAGAAGGTGTCTGGGAGCACTACTTTATGTTGACTAGCCTATGTCTTTAGTCAGAAAAGATCTTGTCAGGCTCCTCCTGATTCTTTGACCAGAGAGTGACCAAAGTCTTGCTCGTAGTGTCATTGCTGGATCCCTTTGACAGTTGGATTATAGGGCATTAAATTGGATTCTAACCAGGGAAGTGATCAGAGGCAAAGTCCTTGCTGTGCTTGCTATTCTCCATGTTTAAAATAGCACTCCAACTCAACTCAACTCAAGAAAGTAGGTTGCCCTGACTCATGAGAAGCAGAAGCTGACTCCAGCAAGCCTGGTCTTGCACCCACTGCTTCCTTTGTGGCCCTGCAGAGTGCAATGTACTACTCTTAATGTGAGAGAGAGCAGATACACTGCAGTTCACCTCCTGTTCAATCATAGATGGTAGCACTGAGAGCTTTAGGAACCCTACAACCTGTAGCAAAAGAAGATGTGGCCTTTCTTACTAGTCCAGCTTCCTGTGCTACCCAACGGAAGAGGCAATGCTTCAGTTTGTCCAGCTCCTACCATCAGCCCTGTCTGTCCTCGGGGTTGGCTGAATTGAGGAGGCAATGGCTGGCCCCTGCTGGCCATGTACCATCACTTGTGCCTCTTGAGTGCTTGGCTCAAAAACATTTGTTCAGGTTCATTTCCCTACCTACAGCGATCTAAGCATCAGGGGAGTGGAACCAGAAGTGCATTCCTCACCCAAACTCTGTAAGCTATAAAGATACCTCCAAATTGCCCAAGAACTCCTGGGCTGGCACCCGATGTTTGCATGGAGCCCATTGAAAGGAAAGAGGGTTCTGCACCCTTGATGTCACTTGTTGATGGCAGCCTTTGATCCTGATCCTGCAATCAGCATGGCAGCGTGGAATGCACAACAGACAAATTATGCAGACCGAGGCGGTCTCCCACAGACTCCCTGGTTCCATCCTTGTTGCTAAAACTCTGATTTCTTCTCGTCTTCCTTCTTCTCCAAGTGAAGACATTCTTGTCCTGCTAAGGTACCAGAGGTCCTGGGGCTTGGCAACCACACCTTGCTTGATATCACTTGCACACGTTGAGTTATGCGCAACCCAACAAGACATAAAGTCTATTTACAAGACTGCCATGTATCATCCTTCTCCCTCTAGAAGCATTCTTGAGGTACAGAATGAACAGCTCTCTATCCATATAAGAAAATTAAATGGTTGGTTAACTTAAATAGGGCACCATCTTTTATGGTGGGGAGAGAATAAAATAAAAAGGACAAATATTTTTATTGGAAGTGGTGCATCTGTCATTGCTAGGAAAGGTGTAAAATACAGCTACAAGACACCTTCAAGAATTGGAGAGGAGGGCCCTGGGTGGAGGCAGAACAAGGAGGGGTGGATGGAGAAGCCCACTTTCTCCCCCCTTGCACTGCCCCCACGTTCTGTCCCAACAGTGACAGGGGAAAACCTCCCTTCTGCCAAGGGTCCCAGCTCTGCCTTCCCTCTCAGGCTAGGGTGGAAGGTCTCTCATCCGCCAGCTGTGTCCCAGAAGCTGACCCACTTGAGAACATGAATGGGTGGGGGAGTGGGGCTGACACACTAGGGCTCTTCCCCATAGACCTGTCTTGCCTTCTCCTTTCTGGCTTTCAAATGTCAAAGAACGGATTCCTTAGAAGACTTCCAGTTTCAACAGCCGATTCATTTTGTAATGATATTGCATCATTGGTGGCAGAAATGCTATGTGGTTCCAATGGTTTCAGAGTGATTCTTAGGACTTGTTTCTATGCCAATTTTTTTTTTTTATACTCCTTAGTGAGCTGAACTCTACTGCAGACCAACAGCCTAAGGGATGAATGTCCAAATGTGAAAGAACATGGAATTCAATATTAGGGTTAGGTCATGCTTTGAGGGTTGAAAGATGGACAGCAGCCCTACTATGCACATTTGCCCTAAAGCCAATAGGGTGGGTTTATTCCAAGTTAAGAGTGGATTCCAGCTTTCTTAATTTGCTGAGCTACTTAAGCGCAAATACATTGATTTCAAAGGGCTCGGGGACATTTAACAAGGTCCTGGATGGTGGCCAGAATACACAAGGCAGCTCTGGAACTCAGTAAGAGCAACTGGCAAGAGTCCATTATTCAACCCCTCCCATCCACACTTACTCACTGCCCCTCAGCAGGCACTCAGCATCTGTACAGAGCAGTGGGGGGGGGGGGGGCAGAGGGGAAAAAAAGTAACCACCACTGCGGTTCCTCAATGAAGTCTTGAAGCATGCACACAACGGGGCTGTGCAACAGACCCTTTGTGAAGAAGGCAGCTCAGCTGAATTCCAGGGCTTGGTCTACTTTTGGTGCTAACCCTTGAAAAGGTCAAAGAAAGCTTGTAACTCAGGGCCGCCAGGCCTGCACGAAGCTCTCCTCGGGGTTTGGGTCTCTAGGGGAAAATTCTGTTCTTGGCACCCCTGGAACCAGCGGCCAAGAGGAAGCGCTGGCGAAGCAGGCAATGCTGGCAGTACTGGAAAAGGGACAAGAGAGCAGGCGTATGTGTGGGTCGGGGGATGTCTTCCCGGTACCACTGATTCCCGTCCGGGATTGCCCTGGTCGCCTTCCACTCTACCCGGGAACGGGCCGCCGGAGTGTGAAGGACGGAGCCTGCCCTGCCGGGAGCGGAGCCCTTCTAGGGAGGGCCATCGGGGGCGCGTGGAGATGCAGCAAGCAAGCTTACCTGGGCAACGAGAGCAGCGCCCCGCGCCCGGACGGAGCAGGAGGGCAACACGACCCGAGTTCGGCGCTGGCCAGGTGGAGGAAGAGCAGGAGCAGCAACGGCAGGAGAAGGAGGCGGCGGCTGATGCAACTCTGCCCAGCCGGCGACTGGCGCTTCATGGCGGCAGAAGACGGGACGGGCTCTGGAGAGATGCCCGGGAACGGCGACGGAGGCCGCGCTGTCCACTCCCTATCTGCGATAGCTTCCAGATTCGAGGTGGGATTGAGCCGCCGTTCTTGGACCCTCTCGCGGGGGTTAGTCGCCCGTCTCTGCCGTCGCACCCGGCCGGCCCCGGGTTAAATACCGCTCCTTCCCCGACGGGGCGGGGCGCCCGGCCGCCACTGACGCCACGGCTCTGCTCGGCCCGCCCTGGGCCTCGGCAGTCGCCTCCTTCGGGGGTGGCTGGACAGGAGGTGCGGGGCTCGCACGGGCGGCCCCTCGGAGGGAAGGCGCTCCCTCCAGCCGGCGCGGCTTTAACCCAGCGGCGGCCGCTTCCTGGGCGCGGGGAAGCGAAAGTTAGGCGGCCGTGCCTCCCCGCCCGTGGCTCCCCCGCTGCCCGGGTCGCGCCTGCCGTCGCCCTCGCGCTCCCATCCCGCAACAAATCCAGGCTTGTTGTGGTTGCGTCGCCCGGCAGAAGCTCCAGTCCGGGACTGTCCACCGCGCGCTGCCTCGCCTCTGCTCCAAGCCCTCCGCTCCTCCGGGCCCCGGTGCGGCGCAGCTGCTGGGAGAGCATCCAGAGCCCCTCGGGTAGCTCCCAGCGGGATATTGAAGGGCTGGCCGAAGACGGCCCGCTCCCGCGCCGGGATGACAGAGCTCGTCCAAGGCTAGCGCCGAGGGCTCAGAGAACTTTCCCGTGCCGGTGGCTCTGGCGCAGCTGCAGGGCATCCGTGAGAGGGGAACTCCGTCGGACAACCCGAACTCCACGGAATTATGCCGAATTTCCACGTCCTATTTGAAGATGGGAAGAAAAGTCATTTGCTAGCCTGGAGGGCTGCCTTTTATCTCAAGAGAAATGTCAAGGGACATTTCAGGTGGCAAAGAAAACCTACAACCGAAATAACTGCGACCTGTCCAGTTGTTTGAAAAATCCTTTTCAAAGCCTGTGAAGCAGAGCATCATCCCCAAATCCTGGCATAAGTGCTCAAGAAATGCAGGAGGACGGCACCTCCCTTAACTCCAAGCAGGTAACTTTCACAGCCAAATTGCCCATTTGTTTCAGGCTCTTGGCTAACAGCAGAGATGCACTGCAATTTCACCACAGGCCTTCTGGTCAGTCTCTTCCAAGGACTGGCCTTTGCTCACTACGCCCAGTTCCCGGGGTCTTCCTCCACCCTTGAATGGATAAAAAAACTGGTATTTGCTGCTCCCTCTGCCGTCAAGGACAAAGCTTAGCAGATGCTGCAACCTCTGTTCTGCACTCGCAAAGTATCCAAACAAGGGAGCTCATGAATGCCATGAGGATATTGGATGAAAAAGAGGCACCTGCAGGATCCGGGGTGGGTGGGGGGTGGGCTTTGTTTCACAGGGAGTGGAATAATGGAGACCCTGGATAGCCCTGGTGTGGCTGGACTTCCATTCTGGCCTCCTTTGGCCATCAGAGACAGGTTTACTGTTGACATGCAATTATTTCAAGACCTGGCCTTCATTTTATCTCAAAAAGGCTTCTGATGCTTCTGTGAAAAGTCAATTTCATCCTATCTGCAAAGCGAAAGAGCCAGCCGTGCCTGGCATCCATTCCCTTCTGGTCTTCCCAGAGTTCAGAACTTCAGAAGAGCCTGAATTGTGGAACAACTTGATCGATTTGTCCCGTCCACTCAGGTCACACGTACAAAGATGTGGCAGAGCTTTCTTTCACAAGGAAGAAAGTACGAGTTGTTAATCACCCTTAAACACCTTCTTCCTTTGCAACTGGGAGAGCTGCACAGCCTTCTTATTTTCTCATTCCAGGTTTCTCCTGGCTACAAAACCATGAAACCCATTTACTTGCCTCTTCAGTGTTGGTTTAAAAATTACAGGTTCCTCTTTATTTAACATGTTCTCAGAGCGGTTAACAAGATCATAATTTAGAGGTAAACAGTACAATAAAGTAAATCCATTGGCAAGGAAACAGGACATTTTGAGCACACAAGTCACAGCAACACTCATTAGCCTCTGATCCAAAGGCAATGCTGAATGAGAAAGACGTTTGGCCAGTCTAGAGGGTGGCACAAATCACCTGAAGTGCACAACCAAGCAATGGCATCACCTCCTGGGTAAAACACAGCATCAGTGCCTTAATGAACAAATCACATTTAAGAAAAAGCATAGTACTTCCTCATGTAAACTCAGATTCATATGAAGGGTTGCCTGACCCAACATTCAAACAGGGGCATTACTCCTAAGATTGACAAAGTTAAATACAAAGGGGAATGTTCTGACTTAGTTTACAAGAAAGATGTTCAGTTTAAACTCTCCCAAAAGCTGTGGACCTTCTGCAACAGCTCACTATTGTGGCTAGGTGTGAGGCACCAATCTATCACTCATCCATCCATCCATCCATCCATCCACTTATAGGCTGCCCAACTGCGTAAGAATCTGGATGGCTTTAACATTAAAAGCAGGAAAACAATTACACAATGAGAAGACAGATCAAACAGATGCAGAAAAAGGATACAGGTTATTTTTGCTTTACAACTATTCTTGTTCCGTGACTATTTGAAGGGACGCCACTGAACAAGGAGACTTTTATAACCAGGCCTTACAGATCTACATCCCTGCAGTCACATGATCACAATACAGGCACTTGGTGTCAATTATGGACTTTGCTGCAATTATGACAGTTGCAGCATCCTGAGGTCCTAAAAGCACCTTCATGGAGGCTTCCTACAAGCTAAGTCAATGGGGAAGCCAGTAGGAGCTCTGAGAGCACCAAGAATCTTGAAAGCCTGGCAGTGTCTCTCTCTCTCTCCCTATTATACCAGAGAGAGTCAAGGCAGAGTAATCTAAAGTTTCTTCCTCCTGTTTTTTTGGGCTACGTTCAAATTTTCCTAAGAGCTGCTGCATATTTGTCAAGGCTATCTCTGTATTCATATAGATCAATATATCAAAACAAACTGTTGATACAATTTCCAAGTTATTTATAAAACTTGTATTTGCAAGCCACCAAACAGCCTCCACCAGTGGGCTCAGGTAGTTGAGGATCCACTGAGGAGCAGCCTATCTGATTCCTTAGAGATTACAGGGCCAAAAGAATCCCAAATAATATGGCAAGACGGACAGTCACATTCTGCTAGCTGGCCACAGTGGCCCAGAGGCAAACCCCTGGAGAACTCTTATCTGCAGGAAAACCAACCATTTGAATAAGGGCCAGTGGACAACAATCCAGCGAAGCACGAAGAGAGAACTAAGAGTATTTTATCCGCTTTATCACCAGAGTGACAGATCTTGTGCTTCTTCTGACATTCTTTGCCTGCTTCTGCTGCTTCATCTCCCCAGTCCTCTGCAAATCAAGGGGACACCCTGGGAGGCTGCTCAGGGATGATTTTGACAAGGGCCCGAGACACCTCCTCTTACTAGTAATGAAACAGATCCTCAATCAATTTATCCAATTCTCTTCTTAAAGAAATCCCCAATTACTTGCCAGGGGCCCAGAGCAGACCATTTGAAAGCCCCACTGAGGCAGCAATGGCAGTCAATGCATGTGAACCAGGAAGTTTTCTGACTGTGGCAAAAACAAGATACTAATATCTTTCTTATCCAAATAAAATAACAACTGTTCTACCTTGTGACCCTTCCACATGGATTGGATCAAAATGCTCAATTATTTATTAAATTTATATGCCATTTATCTCACTGTTCAAATTCCCTAGATTGCAAGGGAAAAGTCAATCAATGGCTTCCAAAAAAGAAATGAATTTCTAGATTCAACCAGTTTTTGCTCCTACTGAATGGAAGCTTCAGTGCTACGTTTCTAGCGTAAGCCTCATATTATCTTGGGGGTTGCAAAAAGGGAAGTATAAATGAAAGGAGGAAAATAATACGGAATCAAACAGAAAAAAAAACCCAGCAGGATGGAGGACATTAACTACAGAAAGGCTTTAACAAATTTTTTTTGAGGCAAATGAAATGGTTGCTAAGTAAAAGGTCCCTGTTAGTTGTGGGAGATAAAGAGAAGAGTTCATTGAAAAACGTAAGGCCCCGCAAAAAACCATGTGATTCAACTTTACAAAGCTAGTAAATCAGGAACATTTGGTGACAAAATCATTATTCCATGCAAAGCAATTCCAGTTTCAGAAGCAGAAATAGAAAGGAAGGTCCACTGCAGCTGAGTTTAAAGAAACTGTCTAAACAATGAAATTTAGCAACAGGTTAAAAAATACACTAGGAGATTGACCAATCTGAGGATTTTGAAAGAAAACACTCAAAAAGGACTTTTGATAGAACCAATGTAAATAGCACATCCTGCTAAGGGAAAAATTTGATAATGAAAATGGAAATGGATGACAAACCTGAAACTCTTATACAGCAACCTAAGAAGTGAAGAGATTGGCAATGTGGTTCTTTTCAGCAGCATCTGCAAGATCTTGCTACAGTTCATTAGAACGAAACTCCACCTGTGCTTATATATGCCTTGGTAGTACAGTGATCTAAGGCACCCTGTTATTAAGTTGGTTATTAAGACCAGATGCCTGCAATTACTGCAGGTTTGAATCTCGCCAAGGCTCAAGGTTGACTCAGCCTTCCATCCTTTCTAAGGTAGGTAAATTGAGGACCCAGTTTGTGGGGGCAATAAGCTGACTTTGTATAAATATAGAAAAGAATGAAGGCTATTGCTTAGCGCATTTAAGCCGCCCTGAGTCTCCGGAGAAGGGCGGCATATAAATAAAAAAAGAAATAAAAAAAGAAATAAATATGCGAGTGGGACATAAAGACACAAGCAGTGCCCTGCTGGATCAGACTCCTGTCCAGTCTAGTCCGTCGCTCTGCTCTCTCAGTGGCTGGTCTATTGTCCACAGTCTCCCAGCAGGTGGCCTCTGGAGGCAACCCACTGGGATCCAGAGGAGACCCCCGCAAAAAGGACCCACTTTGTGATGTCACGAGGCTGCTTTTGTTAACCTGACCCTCCTCTTCCCCTGTGGACTCCACTGGCTATCAGCTATTTTTCACCAGGAATTTCAGTAGCATCTCTTGAGCTAGCTACTCAACAAAAGCTGTTGAATATACAATTAAAACTTGGACGGAGAGAAGTGATATTGTAAAATATAATAACCAGGAAGACTACAATTTCTCAAGCCTAATTTGAGAAGTGGCATTCTCAAGGACAGGACAAAATAGAATAACAAGGTTTCACAGAAGCCATGAAAACGGTGTTAGATTTGGTGCCCACATTACAACCTCCACTTACCAGAAGTCAGTTTATGATGCTGCACAAAAAGGTATCGGCCCACTTGTGGCCCCTATTATGAAACAGCAGCCGGTACCCAGCGGCTTTTGCATCCCATTCCCCCATGGTTGCAGGGACTCAATATTTCAATTCAGAATAGAGCTGGAAGGGACCCTCAAGGTCTTCTAGTCCAACCCCCCCTTGCTCGAGCAGGAGACCCCTGTACCCCTTCGGACAAGCAGCTGTCCAGTCTCTTTTTAAAAGCCTCCAGGGATGGAGCACCCACAGCTTCTGAAGGCAAGCTGGTTCGACTGGCTAATTGTCCTCAGTTAGGAAGGTTCTCACTCCGGGACCTATGTTCCTCAGCCACTCTTCGCTCTTCCTCCTCCCGCTGCAGCTCCGGGGCTCCTTCCCGGGCGGAGGGCCGGTGGCAAAAGAGCGCCAGGCAGGAAAGGACGCGGGCGGCTTCGGCCTTCTCCTAGGCCAGGCAGCGGAGGCCTCCGGTCAGCAGCCACGGCCAGCCCCACGAGGCACCGCAGGAAAGCAGCCCGGCAATCGAGGGCCCCGCTCCGCTCCTTGGGGAGGCCGAGGGGCTCCGGGCGGAGAGGACCGAGCGGGGCAGCCAAATCACCCCTCCCGCCCTGCCTCCAGCCCGGGGCTCCCCGGCCTGCCCGCCCCCACAACACCGGCAGGCAGCATCGAGGCGGGGGGAGGAGGAGGGGGCGGGCGGCGCCTGAGCCGGAAACGCCCCTGGGGAGGAGGGCCCGTGCCGCGGAGGACGGGCGGAAGCGCCTCGCTGAAGAGCCCCCGCCACCTCCGCGCGGACACGGGAAGGGGCGGCCCCTTGCATCCGGGCCACCAATCCGGCCGCGCTTTCCCCGAGGAGCTGCCCACCATTGGCTGGATCCTGGAGCTGCGCCTGCGCCCTGCGTTCGTTCTGGGCAGGCCGGCCTCCCGCCTCTCGGGCAAGATGGCGGCGGCGGCGTTGGAGGCGGCCGGGGGCGGAGGGGCGGCGGCGGTGGCGGTAGCGAGACTGGCGGCGCCTGGACGGCGATGATCCGCAAGTCGGCCGCCGCCTCCTTCTCCTCCTCCTTCTCCTCCGGCGGTGGCGGCGGCTCCGCGGAGCTTCTCTGGCATGGCGCGTCTCGCCGACTACTTCGTGGTGGTCGCCTTTGGCCCGGGCAAGCGCGGTGAGCGAGCGAGCGACCGGGCGGGCGGGCGGGCGAGCGGCAGCCGGTCTCGGGGAGGCCCCGGAGGCCTCTCGCGGCGCGGCCCAGATGGCCTCCAGGGCTGAGTTTTCGCATCGGGGCGCTCGGCGGGCGCTGATACGAAGAGGCGCCGGTCGCCGCCGGATCGCAGCGAGAGCTCCTGGGGAAGGCCGCGAGCATCCAGGCCGCGGAGCATCTCTCGCCGCCGAGCGGGCGGCTGAGCCGCGGTTCCCCGGGAGCCCGAGGGAACGGTGCGCGGGCGGCGGCCCGGGGGAAGAAGGTCCGGTCTGCGGTGACAGAGGGGCTCCGGGCCCTCGCGGGAGGCCGTGAACTGGAAGGGCCCGGTGGGGGGCATGAGGGACGGAAGGTTGATGCTCTTCCCGGAGCTCCCCAGGCGAAGCCTGCAGGACGGGGCAGGTTTCGGTCCTTTCGCTATGAACAGAACAGAAAAAACCGTTGGTGCCAGAAGTGGGCCGTTCAGCTCAATAGGGACCGGGGATGACAGGAAAGCGATGCCTGCCCTCGCCCTGCCTCGGCCCACACAGCATGGAGGCTGAGCATGGAGCCAGGTTTTCAGGCCTTTCGCTTGAACTGCTAGGTCTTTGCAGACGCGCTTCAAATGATCCCGAGGGCTGCTACTTAATCCCGATCTAGCTGCTGCCCAACCGTGCTTGGCCCGGTTTAAGTTTCTGGCTGTGCCTGTGAGGCGAAACACCCAGCTGCGCTCCTGCCGCCCTAAGTTCCCCTGAAGAAGAGTCATAGGCAAGGGTTACCTAGCAGCTCTGGGCCAGCTGCAGCAGCAGCAGCAGCAGCAGCAGCAGCATCTGACAGGCTCGGCTTGTGGACGGGAAGCCACTGAGCGCTTGGAGCAAAGATGTTCTGTTGACCACAAAAGAGGGAGGAAATGAGGCAACCCGAGAAAATTCAGTTTATTTGCAGTCGGATTTAATATAGCAGAAGGTTGGAAAACTGCAACACAACTTTTCTTGAATCGATATTTAAAAGTGTGGGGAATAGCATTGACTGAAATACAGCAGCAAAAAAATCTTTATTCATAAGGAGCCTTGGTATTTTAGCCCTACCGAGAAAGCTGTCCCCAAAAGTTCTGTTTCTATAATTGTCTTTATAGAAAAAAAAAATGTGGATATTTCTTAAAATTACAAATTCAATTATATTTTCCCGAATTATCCATGTTGTACTTTTATGTACTTTATGTTGCTACTTAAATAAGAAATGTTTGGGGTTTTGATTTTGTTCATTTTTTTTCTATGTATTTAAAAAAAGTAATTAAAAACAACTAGTGAGAAAGACATTAGAATTAGGTAAAACATTCTCTTTGCCAAACCCAAGTGGTGTTTTAAGGCCTTGAGATCTGTGCTTTCAGTTCACTGAATTCCTTCTGCTGACTAACAGACCGGTCAGATAAACACTCCTCTATCACTGAAGATAGAAACAGGCATGGAAAACCAAGGAAAATCTTCAAAAGAACTGAAAAGTGCCAGCCTCGAATGGGTGTTGTAAAGGACACCAAGGGACAGATAGCAACAGTGCTAAAGATGATCAGATGGATCATCTGAGGATGGAAGAAGCAGGGCCAGCTCTAGAAATTTCAGCAAATTTCTGGGCAAAGTTATATTCTTGAGTCTTTTCTGACGTAGACATGATGATACATAATAATTTGGAAATTAAAGTGGTTAGAGTTAAATCTATGATTATCAGCTGCTATCCTGTTACTGAAATAAGATGAAAATTATTAAACAATATCACTATAACATATAATATTAACAGAATATACATTTTGGGGTTATTCCATTAACTATAATAAGTAGATTTCAGATAGTATCAAAGTATCAGAGTTGTTGGGAGTCCGCTGCCATTTAAATTTAATAAATTGTTTAATCAGTGGACATTTATAAGGAAAGGAATCTTACGTGTTGTTTGAATTCTTTTAAGTACTTTGAAATAATTCAATGAAAATTTGAGTATTTCAATTGTAAATTTCAAATTAATATTGACATTAATAAGTAGTTAAGTGTTGCAGAGAATCTATAGGGAATAATAAATATTGTTAAAATGAGTGTTACTTCAAGACTGTTACTTAACATTGGAAGAATTCTTGTGTTGCTTTTTGTTAGGTATTTAACATATTTTGATACGATGTTGAGAAAGGTTCAATAGGATAAACTTGGAGGTCATTCTTATTGAAATGACAACTTAAGAAAATTGGGGCAGCGGGTGGAGACCGACTTTCCCAATTTCCATTTCCATCATTGTGCTTACATTTTGAACTTTTTGCTGTGGAATCTAAGTGATTCTCCCCAAAGAATTGTGAGAACTACTAGAAAATTATTATTTAACTCTGCAGGTGACTTGCAAGGTTTTGACTTCAGTATCAAGCAACAGTGAGCTCTTCAACATTAAAAAAGTTTAAGATATATATGGGATAAGCCTCAGAAGGAAGTTTAATTCCTATGAGAAATTGTGGTAACGGGGAACCTTGATTTATGACCAGAATTTCTATTGTTAAATGAGGCAGTTGTAAAATGAGACGTTGTGTGACCATAATCCTGGCCCTTCCAGCTGCCCTTTTTAACCAAGAATTGTGGATCATAAGTGGGAGGAAGCTTCCAGCGAGGAAGAGTGCCATGCACAAATTTGGGGTGCTGCAAAGCCCTTAAAATCGGGCTTTTAAAGAGAATCCCGAAAGTGGACAGAAGGGGGTTTGTACATCTTCATCCTAGGTACCAGTTAAGGTGTTCCTAGATCAGGAAGTGTTATTGATGGTTAATCATGCTTTTTATTTGGATTGGTGCAATTCACTCTACGTGGGACTGCCCTTGAAGACCATCTGGAAATTCTGGCTGCTCGTCAATGCGGCAGTGCAATTAGTAACAGGCTCAGCTAGGTTTGGTATGTGACATCACCACTTTAGGAATGGCACCAGCTTTCAGTCGGTTTCTGAGTGCTTATTGTTCTGCTTGAAAACTTCAAAGCTCTTCAATATCCAAATTTCTCTTGACATGGGGTATGGTAACATCAGTTTGCCAATGATACTCAGTCATACATCTCTACCCAGGGCGAGCCACATAATGCCATTGAGGTCCTTCCTCAGTGCCAGAGGCTGTGAAGGTCAGGAAGGGGGGTGGGGAAAGATCTTAGTTAAATCCTGTCAAAGATTGAGTAGCTGTGAGGTCCCTGTGTCAGGCACGAAAGACCAGGACCATAGGAATCTTCTCAAATAAAGGTTAGCACCTGCTTGGAATTAGTTAAGGGTCAATGGCATTCAAAAGGGATTAGACTGAGTTTGCTTATGGCTACGTAGGGACTCTAGACTGATCCCTCTTTTTTACTCTGCTGCCAGATTCTGCCCTCCTGCACCCTGGCTCTGTTGATTTTCCATCGTTAACTCTGCCTGGAGGTGCACTCCTCCAAGTCAGAGCGGAGGCACAATTTGGGGTTCTCTTGGACTCACTGCTCCTGCCCAAAGAGCAGGTGGCTGTTGTGGTAAGGAGACATTTGCACAGGTTCTTCTGCTGCCTCAGGCATGGCCATTTCTGGACCAGGAAGCCTTGCTGATAAAGACTTATGCCTTAGTCTCAGAGTCTGTCTCTCTGTCTCTCTCTCTCTCTCTCTCTCTCTCTCTCTGTCTGTCTCCGTCTCTCTCTCTCTCTCTCCGTCTCTCTCTCTCTCTCTCTCTCTCTCTCTCTCTCTCTCTCTCTCTCTCTCTCTCTCTCACACACACACACACACACACACACACACACACCAATGTGGATTGTTGTAGCATTGTGTACTTGGGGCTGCCCTTGAAGAAGCTGCAGGTGATTCAGAATGCAGTGGTGTGGGCAGTTTGGGGCATTTCTGGATTCCAGGATACTTCCAGGGGTGATTCATGGTGCTGATGATCACTT
The DNA here is from genome assembly GCA_022577455.1 of Arizona elegans. Lineage (NCBI taxonomy): Eukaryota > Metazoa > Chordata > Lepidosauria > Squamata > Colubridae > Arizona > Arizona elegans. The sequence goes on along the minus strand of JAKOOJ010000007.1, from coordinate 91,163,682 downwards.
AAAAAGCCCCCAGAAGGATTTTGACTGGGACAAATGCAGAGTCTTCTATTTGGGTAGGAAAAATTAAAGGCATGAGGATTGGTTGGAGGAGCATTTTGAGCAGCAGTATGTGTGGGAGTGGATCTGGATGTCTTGATGGACTTCAGATTAAACACAAAGAGCGTGCTGCATTTGCAGGAAAATCATGCCCGAGACACTGGCTGCTTCCAAAGAATGGCAGTGTTAAAATAATGGGAGTCCTTGACCCTTTCCATTTGGAGAGCACCAGCGAGAAAGGAAACCCAGTTGAAGACTGGCTGAGGGTTTGATAAAGTTTAGCCCGGAGAAGATGTGAGAGACTCCAGAGCTTTCTTCACACCATGCATGTCATGATGCAGCATGTCATTCATGCAAGCAGGCAGGCAGGCAGGCAGGCAGGCAGATGTGTACAGTGTTGTTCCAGAAGAAATAATGGGATCCAATTACAGGGAAGTGGATTATTGCAGGACTTCAGGAAAAATGCCGTGTGGTAGTAGTACAGACAGTGGCAGGAGACAGTGGAGAGGCCGAATCCCCTGCCCTGCAGTACCTGCAAACCTAAGATAAAATGTTTGCCTTAAAGCACACAGGAGTGAGTGGCATGATCTTGAAAAGCAACTTTCTAAGTATGTAACTATAGGTGCTCCTTGACTTGACCGAGCCTGGAATTACAGTGGTACATTGTTAAGCAGGTCACCATCAGACCATGCCCGATTTTATTACTTTTTTTGCAGTGGTCATTAAGTAAATATGATCACTAAGTGAACCCAGTTTAGTCATTCTTTCCTGTAAACCATAACCACCGGTTTCTGGCAAAGAAAAAAAAAAAGGTCATTAATTGTGGTCAGATGACTGTGTGATGACACAAAGAGCCATAAATGCCGGCCAGTTCCCAGGTGCGCAAAATGATACCCCATGATGGGGGGGGTGACCGTTGGAACAAAACGGGTTGTAAGTACTTTTGGGGGGGATCTGTTGTAACTTCAAATGGTTGCTAAGCAACTGGTTGTAAGTTGAGGACTACCTGTAAAATCTCTCCTTAGTTTGTTCAAGTCATTTTTGGTTCCTGAGAACCGGCTGATCTAGTGCCTGAGGGGGCGCGAGCTGCCTGAAGCCTTCTGGCTCTCTTCGTGTCCAAGGCAGGACTCAGTTTCCCCATTTCACTGCATCAAAATTGCTCTCAAAAATAGGCGATGTGCAACAAGAACCCAAACCTGCAAATCCATAAACCTGGTTAGAAGGCTCGATCCCATCATGCATAATAGAGGGGAGCAATGTGATTGTGCCAGCTGAGCCAGACCCACATCTCCCAAGCAGGCCCACAAGCAGTGGAGATTTTGCAGCCCTGAGGGTTGAATGGATGCCTCTGTTAATTTGAGGCCAGGTTCGTTTTGTGCTGCCACACGGTGGGCTCCCTGGTGCATTTTGAAAAGTTTGGATGCAAAAAGATTTTGAGTTGTGCTTCAGGAGAGTTGTGTCAGATCCAGATACAACCAGAGCCCTTTAAAAACATTTTGTCCCTGTATCTGTTCACTTTATTGCTGGCTGCTTCTCTTCCCTTAAATAGAGCCATAAAAATAAGAGGCTTTTACTTCCTGCATTCTGACATCACAATGCAATTAAACATGTTGCCTATCACTTGGAAAAGAATACTTCTGACCTCACAGAATGTTTAACCTTAAAAGGTCTGGGTAGAGCCTCATGGTCCCACTTGGGAGGCTGGCATTTCCCACCTGATTCTTGCCAAGGGCTTTATCCTCCCGTGAAGCCCTGGACGCTGAAAACTGGGAGAAAGTCTCTGGGTCTTTAATTTTACCAGCTGCAAAGACAGGTTCCCTCCTCCTGCTGAACGTGTGATGCGTTTCCTTGGTCTGCACCAAGAGAAAGTTAAGATCGCAATCCTATTGCCTGGCCTAAGGTGCCGAGTCGAAATATGGATGGTGGCTTTTCTATTGCCCGCATCTCTTGAGGATTATGACATCCTGTCACATTAAGGAAGACTCAGTGAACAAGCTTCTTTTGAGCTTTGCTGGCTCATACAAGCCCTGCTGAGTTTCTGTCCTGGTGTGTAAGGCAGCTGCTTGTTCCTAAATTTTCTAAACAAGCGAAATATGTTTTTTGGATGGTTTGAGGCCGCAAACAACGTTCCAGCAAGGAAGGCTGTTCCCCTTCCTGATGAACAGGTGCGCAGGTTTGATGCAACTGCCATTCGGAAGGTCCTGCGGAAAGTCAACACTCAAAAAGCTGCAGGCCCTAATAATATCCCTAGGCGAGTACTTAAGGAGTGTGCTGACCAGCTGGCCACTGTTGTCATAGACATCTTCAGTCTCGTGGTTCCATCATGTTTTAAGACTGCAATCATTGTACCCAAAAAGCCTATCATCACATGCCTTTTTTAAAAAGTTTTTTATTTAATAAACATTAAAAATATTGGACACAGTGTGACCGTCCTGGTCTTAACATATCCATACGTATTCTTTCCATAACAACAAATATAATTACTAATTAACATACATTGCTATTTTGTTCTTATATACATATCCTTTGTCTTCATTTACTATCTATTTAGGTTTAGGTTTGGTTTAGATTTATTTGATTTGTATACCGCCCTACTCCCGAAGGACTCAGGGCGGTGAACAGCCAACAATAAAATACATAAATACAAAAAATTTAAAAAACCAGATAAAATAAAATAAAATCATTTTGGCCCAGACAGATTAAAACACCCCAATAATTTAAAAACAGATTAAAATTTACATATTTAAAAAGGGAAGAGATTAGGCCAAGCCTGCCTGATGGAATAAAAAGGTCTTCACAGCACGGCGGAAGGAGCGCAGATCCGGGATCCTCCGTATCTCCGGGGGGAGCTCATTCCAGATGGTAGGTGCCCCCACAGAGAAGGCTCTCCGCCTAGGGGCTGCCAGTCGACACTGTTTAGCTGACGGCACCCGGAGGAGTTCCTCTCTATGAGAGCGTACTGGCCGGTGGGAGGCTATTGGTGGTGGTAGGCGGTCCCGTAAATAACCAGGTCCTAAGCCATGGAGCGCTTTAAAGGTGGTAACCAAAACCTTGAAGCGCACCCGGAAGACCACCAGGAGCAGCTCGCGCAGGAGAGGTGTTACATGGGAGCGCCATGTCGCTCCCATTACCACCCGCGTGGCCGCACTCTGCGCCAGTTGGAGGCTCCGGGTGCTCCTCAAGGGGAGCCCCATGTAGAGAGCATTACAATAGTCCAGGCGGGAGGTGACGAGGGCATGAGTGACCGTGCGTAACGAGTCCCGATCCAGAAAGGGACGCAACTGGCGAATCAGGCGAACCTGATAAAAAATCCTCCTGGTCACGGCCGTCAAGTGCTCTTCTAAAGACAGCCGTGAATCCAGGAGGACGCCCAAATTGCGAGCCCTCTCCGTGGGGGCCAATGATTCGCCCCCAATAGTCAGTGATGGCGTCAACTGACTATATCGGGACGTCGGAAACCACAGCCACTCGGTCTTGGATGGGTTGAGCCTGAGCCTGTTCCTCCCCATCCAGATCCGTACGGCCTCCAGGGCATCGTTGGGGTGATCCGGGGTGGAGATGTACAGCTGGGTGTCGTCAGCGTACTGATGGTACTCCACCCCGAAACCACGGATGATCTCGCCCATTACCACCCGCGTGGCCGCACTCTGCGTAACGAGTCCCGATCCAGAAAGGGACGCAACTGGCGAATCAAGCGAACCGAGAAGCCAGCACTAACCAGGAGGGACACAGGTCCAATAAACAAGTGGTCGTGTTCAGTCTACCCAGAATCCTGTCCACGTCCTCAGGGGTCACAGGATCAAACTCATCCCAGATAACATTCTCAAGACCTGCCCCAGTCCCTCCCCCTGAGATTACCCAGTCAGAGTCCAGATCTTCCCGAATCTGAGTGATTTTGTCATACAGATATTGAACAAAATCCTCGGCTCTACCCTCCAAGGGGTCCTCCCGCGCTTCCTGGTGGAGCAGGGAACGGGTCACCCTAAACAGGGTGGCCTATTTGTTTACTATTTACATTTATTAATACTATCCAGTACTAATTCTACAAACCCTAAATCTTTTTTGTTCCAACTCCTTTTCTCCTTTCCAACCAATAATATACTTTATTCCAGATTTTATAATATTCTGTCTCATTCTTGTTTTTGAGTTCTAGTGTCAGCCTGTCCATTTCTGCACATGTCAAAATCTTCCTTGTTATTTCTTCTTGGGGGTGGGGGGTCTTCCTTTTTCCAGTATTGTGCAGAAACCAACCTTACTGCTGTTATCACATGAAGCATTAAGTATATTGATTCTTTGCTATAATCCCCTTTTATGAATAGAATAGAATAACAGAGTTGGAAGGGACCTTGGAAATCTTCTAAAGCCAATCTTCTAGTCCAACCCTCTGCCCAGGCTTTAGACTTTAGACAAATGATTATCCAACATCATCTTAAAAATTTCCAGTGTGGGGGCATTCACAACTTCTGCAGGCAAGTTGTTTCACTTATTAATTGTTCTAACTGTCAGGAAATTTCTCCCTAGTTCTAAATTGTTTCTCTCCTTGATTAGTTTCCACCCATTGCTTCTTGTTCTACCCTCAGGTGCTTTGAAGAATAGTTTGACTCCCTCTTCTTTGTGGCAATCCCTGAGATATTGGAACACTGCTATCATGTCTGCTCTAGTCCTTCTCTTCACCAAACTAGACATACCCAGTTCCTGCAACTGTTCTTCATATGTTTTAGCCTCCAGTCCCCTAATCATCTTTGTTGCTCTTCTCTGCACTCTTACATAACCACCATGTGGTAGAAAGATCCTGGCACTAAATTACATTTCCAACATTGTGGTGATAAATTCTTGTTCATTTTTGCTAATCTTGTGGGCAGGAGTGCCCACAAAATTAGCGAGATTTCGATATTGATAAATTTTATAGAAATTTTCTTGGTACATAGTGGCCAATGTTAGTTTCCTGCTTCTCTCCCATAGATCCTGCCAATTATCTCTATTAATATTATAACCAAAATTTTGAGCCCACTTTACCATAGTTTCTTTCGCTTGTTCTTCTGCCATTTTATATTCCAATAGATATTGATAAATTTTCTTTATTGCCTTTTCGTCTGTTCCTAATAAGATTTTATCTAACACCGTCAATTCTTTTTTAATACCCCATTCTTTTTTATCCTTCATATAGCATGATTTAATCTGTAGGTATGCCCACCATTCCAGTTCTACCCTTTCATATTTTAATTCTTTTCTAGATTTTAATTCCCCTCCTTCATTTAAAATCTCCTTGTATCTGACTACTTTTCCCAGGTTGATAAAATTTGGATGTACTAGCTAGCACCTCTAATATAGAGAGCCAGACAGGAATTTACAAATAATTCTGTTGCTTTATTTTTGTCCAAACTTCAAGAATAGCTCATCTGATTTGATGCCTTTGAAAGTACTGGTGTGTTTTTTGTCTTCCATCCCACAAGAATGCATGCCATCCTATTTGCATATCATATCCTTCCAATGTTAGTAACCTCTATTCTTTAAATTTATCCATTCTTTTGCCCCTGTGAGTGCAGCTGCTTGATAATATCTTTCCCAATCTGGTAATCCGAATCCTCCTCTTTCTTTGGCTTCTTGTAATAATTTTAGTTTGATTCTGGGCCTTTTCCCCTGCCAAATAGACATTACTTTATCCAGATTTCTAAAGTATTCTTTATCTAATTTTATGGGTATGTTCTGAAATAAAAACAATATTTTTGACAAGATGTTCATTTTTACTGTTGCAACTCTCCCTATAAGGGAGAGAGTTGCAGCTTTCCCCATCTTTCCAAATTCGCCTTAATTTGATCATTTAGTTTATTGTAATTGTCCTTTTTAATTGTTACACATCTTGCCGTTAGTATTCCTAAATATTTTACTTTTTTCGCTATTTGGAGACTTATTCTCTCTGTCAGTTCCTTTTTCTGTGTTTTAGTCATGTTTTGGTTTTTTCTTTGTTTACCTTCAACCCAGCTACTTTCCCATATTCACCCAGTACTTCCATAAGCCGCCAACCAGATTGTAATGGCTCTTCTATAATAAATACAAAATCACCTACAAAGGCTTGCAGTTTGTACACTTCTTTCTTAATTTCCAGTACTTTAATTTGTCTTTCTGAATTATTATTATTGTTAATTCCTCTAAAGTTAATATGAATAATAGTGGCGATAACGGACATCCTTGCCTCGTACCCTTCTGAATCTTAAAATTTTGTGTTACTTCCCCATTTATTATGACTCTTGCCTCTTGATTGGAGTATATTGCTTTACACATATTTATAAAGTTTTCGCCGAATTCCATATATTTTAACTGTTTCAATATAAAATCCCAATTCACATTATCAAAAGCTTTTTGTGCGTCTAGAAATATCAATGCCACTTGTGTCTCACTATGCACTTCATAGTATTCTAACACATTTATTTATTTATTTATTTTATTATATTTCTATACCGCCCTTCTCCTGCAGGACTCAGGGCGGTGTACAGCCAGGATAAAACAGCATATAAAATTTAAAAACATTTTAAAAAACAATTAAATAATTTTGGCCCGAATTTAAAACAACTCAATTAAAACTGAAATTTAATTAAAAACTAAAAACTAAGAGGGTGGGATCAAGCCAGCCCAGCTAGATGGAACAAGTGTGTCTTCAGGGCCCGACGAAAAGTCCAGAGGTCTGATATTGTGCGTATCTCAGGGGGCAGGTCATTCCAGAGGGCAGGCACTGCCACAGAGAAGGCTCTCCCCCTGGGGGTCACCAGCCGGCACTGCCTGGCCGACGGCACTCTGAGGAGGCCCTCTCTGTGTGAGCGAACCGGTCGGTGGGAGGCTATCGGCGGCAGAAGGCGGTCTCGCAAATACCCCGGCCCTAAGCCATGGAGCGCTTTAAAGGTGGTCACCAACACCTTGAAGCGCACCCAGAAGACCACAGGAAGCCAGTGCAGCTTGCGCAGGAGAGGTGTTATATGTGAGCGCCCCGTCGCTCCCATAATCCCCCGCGCGGCCGCATTCTGGACCAACTGCAGCCTGCGGGTGGAGCCCCATATAGAGAGCATTGCAGTAGTCCAGGCGGGAAGTGGCGAGTGCTTGAGTGCCCGTGCGTAGGGAGTCCCGATCCAAAAAGGGACGCAACTGGCGTATCAGGCGAACCTGATAAAAAGCCCCCCTGGCCACGGCCTTCATATGCTCTTCTAAAGACAGCCATGCGTCCAGGAGGACGCCTAAGTTGCGAGCCCTCTCTGTGGGGGCCAGTGATTCGCCCCCAATAGCCAGCGATGGCACCAGCTGGCTATATTGGGACGCCGGAAGCCACAGCCACTCGGTCTTGGAAGGGTTGAGTCGGAGCCTGTTTGTCCCCATCCAGGCCCGCACAGCCTCCAGGCACTGGGACATCACTTCAAGGGCATCTTTGGAGTGGCCTGGGGTGGAGATGTACAGCTGAGTGTCGTCAGCGTACTGATGGAACTCCACCCCAAAGCCACGGATGATCTCGCCCAGCGGCTTTACATAAATGTTGAACAGAAGGGGCTAGAGGACCGACCCTTGTGGCACCCCACAAACAAGGCGCCTCGGGGTCGACCGCTGCCCCCCTGTCAACACGGATTGCGACCGGTCCGAGAGGTAGGAGGAGAACCACCGCAGGACGGTGCCCCCCCCAGCCCCTTCAACCGGTGCAACATGATACCATGGTCGATGGTATCAAAAGCCGCTGAGAGGTCTAACAGGACCAGGATAGAGGAACAATCCCTATCCCGAGCCCTCCAGAGATCATCCACCAACGTGACCAATGCCGTTTCCGTGCTGTGTCCAGGCCGGAAACCGGACTGGAGGGGGTCCAGATAGACAGCTTCATCTAGGTACCGGGGAAGCTGCCGTGCTACCACACTCTCAACAACCTTCGCAACAAAGCGAAGGTTGGAGACTGGACGATAGTTAGCCAAAATAGCCGGATCCAGGGAGGGCTTCTTGAGGAGGGGCCTCACCACCGCTTCTTTCAAAGCGGTCGGCAGGATCCCCTCACTCAGAGAAGCGTTACCAACCCTCTGGAGCCAGCCTCGTGTAACCTCCCGGGAAGCCAGTACCAACCAGGAGGGACACGGGTCCAATAAACGTGGTCGCATTCAGCCGTCCCAGGATCCTGTCCACGACCTCGGGAGCAACAGGATCAAATTCCTCCCAGATAACACTCTCAGGACCTGCCTCAGTCATCCCGTCCGGACTTACCCAGTCAGAGGCCAAGCCTTCCCGAATCTGAGCGATCTTGTCATACAGATACGGCACAAAGTCCTCAGCTCGACCCTGCACATCTAGTATTGTCCTCATATTGTTTCTTATTTGCCTTTTTGGCAAAAAACCATTTTCGTCAAAATTATTCAAATATCTTTTTAGTCTTTCAGCCATTATTGCCATAAATATTTTGTAGTCCGAATTCAGCAGTGATATAGGTCTATAATTTTGGATTAGTGTTAAGTCTGACTAATTCATAAGAGCCTGGTGGCGCAGCAGACTAATAGCCTGTTATTAACATTCAGCTGCCTGCAATTACTGCAAGTTTGAATCTCCCCAGGCGCAAGGTTGACTCAGCCTTCCATCCTTTCTAAGGTAGGTAAATTGAGGACCCAGTTTGTGGGGGCAATAAGATGACTTTGTATAAATATACAAAAGTATGAAGGTTATTGCTTAATGCATTGTAAGCCACCCTGAGTCTCCGGAGAAGGGTGGCATATAAATCAAATTTAAAAAAAAATTTTTTTTTTAAAGTCAGTGTTCTCCTTTGGAAGCAAAATAATATTTGCCTCCGCCCATGAGGCTGGTGCCTTTGCTTCTTTTAATACCGCATTATATACCTCAATTAGTATTTCTCCTAAGGACTCTTGTATTTCTATAGTTCCGATGGTAACCCATTGGGACCTAGCGTTTTGTTATTTTTCTGCTTTTTAATTGCCTCTATTAATTCGGACATTCTTATATCTTCTTTCAGCATGTTTTTTATCTCTTCTGGGACTTTGAGTAGTTCAGCTTTCTTGAAACTTTGTTGTATTTTTTCTTCTGTACTACCATCATTCTTATATAGTTTTTTATAGAAATCATGGATTATATTTTTCTTTTCGTCATTTTGGTAGTATATACCTCCCTCTTCATTTTGTAATTTACTAATCCACCTTTTTTCTTTCTGTTTTTTCAGTTTATACGCTAGCCATCTCCCTGACTTATTTGCATTTTCAAAAAAGCTTTGCTTACTCCGCTTTATTTGTTGTGCTAGCTCTTCTTTTTCGAGAATATTCAACTTATGTTTAATCAATTCCATTTGTTGTTTAAAGTCTCCTTTTTGGGGTTCCTTTTGTAGTTGTGTCTCTAATTTTTTATATTCCTCCTCTAAATTTCCCTGTGATTGTTTCTTCTTTTTATTTTCTTTGGCCATATATGCAATTGCAAAGCCTCTCATAAATGCCTTCGCAGTGTCCCATAATTTTTGTATATTCGTGTCTTCTTTTTTATTTTCTTGAAAGAACAAACACATTTGTTCTTCCATCTTCAGCCTAAATTCTTCATGTTTTAGAATTGATCTCTTTAGGGTCCATCTAGTCATTTTCTTTTGTCCCTTCCATCTAATTCCTATTGGGTTATGGTCTGCCCAAAAGTTAGCCTCTATTTCCACTTCCTCCACCTCCACCTCCACATTTAATTCTGTTGACGTCCAAGCCATATCAATTCTGGACCATGATTTGTTTCTGTTCGAATAATCTGTAAATTGATTTTTCCCTTGATTTCGCTCTCTCCAGCTATCCTGTATACTCAACTCCTTTTGCCATTTTAAAGAAAGTTTTGGGCAGTATTTTTCTATTTCCTTTTCTTGCTTTATCGCTTTTATGGTCTAATTTTCTGTTGACTATAGCATTGAAGTCCTTCAAGATGCAAATATCTCCTTCTATCTTCCCGATTATATTATGTAATTTCCTATAAAATTGTTCTTGCCCCTCATTTGGGGCATAAATTCCTACAAGTATAACTGGATTGTGATTTAAGATTACTTCTATTATTAAGATCCTACGCTCGTCATCTTTGCATATTTGTTTAGCCTAGATGCCTTAATGATTACCGTCCGGTTGCACTCTGTTATGATGAAGTGTTTTGAGAGATTGGTAAAGGACTACAGTAGAACCTCTGGTCATGACCATAATTTGTTCCATAACTTTGGTCGCAAACCGATTTTGGAAATTTGGCACTTGCAAAAAATATGGCGTTGGAAGGGGAAATTGGCCGTGAAAAAAAAATGTGATTTTTTTGGTCAGAACCCGATTTGGTCATGGTCAGAAGCATTTGTGACCAGAGGTTCTACTGTATATGGTTTCATGCCTTCCCCCTACACTTGACTAATTACAGTTTGCCTATTGGAAGAACTGCTCTATAGATGATGCACTTTCCTGTGTGCTTCACCTTAGCTTGGCATCCCTGGAGGAGAAGAATACTCGTGTGTGAATGCTGTTTGTTGATTTTAGTTTGGCGTTCAACACAATCATTCCTCAGCATTTGGTGAACAAACTGGGCCTATTAGGTTTTAATACTCTTTTATGTAACTGGATACTTGATTTCCTTAGTGATAGGCCCCAGTTTCTGCGAGTTGGAAGAAAAGTTTCCAATTCCCATCCCCACAGGGCTCTGTCTTGAGTCAGCTATTGTTCACCTTGATGACCCATGATTGCTGTGCCAAATCTACTACAAATCATATTGTGAAGCGTGCAGATGACACAGCAGTGATGGGTCTTACCTGGGACGACAATGAAAATGCTTATAGGGAAGAGGTGAAGGCTCTGGTGAACTGGTGCAATAAAAGTAACCTGGTTCTAAACGTTAATTTTAAAAGAGATTGTTGCTTTTAGAAAGAACCGGCAAAGTCATACTCCACTCAGAATCGAGGGTGCAGCTGTAGGGGTGGTCAACAGAATTAAGTATCTGGAAGTGCAGATAACTAACAATCTGAATTGGTCTCTCCACATGTCATTCTGAGTGAAGCGTGCAAACCAGCGTCTGCATTTCCTGTATTGGATGAGGAGAGCACATCTTTCTCCTGTCCTGACCACTTTTTACAGAGGCATGATTGAGAGTGTTTTAATAAACTGCATCCCTGTTTGATTTGGTGGCGGCAGCACCTCAGGTAGAAAGTTCCTACAGAGAGTGGTGAGGACAGCCAAGGAGGTTATTGGAAGCTCAGTTCCCGTTATTCAGGATAAGTGCTTATAAGTGCTCTGTGCTTAGAGCTCAAAGCATTGTTAGAGACCCCACACACCCACTTCACGGTCTGATTCTGTTGCTCCCCTCTGGGAGGAGGTTTCAAAGTATTTCTAGCAGGACTAACAATTTCTGTAACAGCTTTGTTCCCTGTGCCATCCATCTGGTAAACTCGGAAGATTCGTTTCTCTTGCCATGTGCATTTATACATCCAAACTAGACTTTGTTATTTCTCTGTGTCACCTATGTGGGTATGTGGATATGCATATCTGTCTGTCTGTCTTGTCTGTCTGTCCTTTTTATGTAGTGTCTATTGGAGGTGGTGACCCTTTGAGAACTGTATGCAAATTTCATTTTAATGTATGCCAGTTGGTGTACAATTGAAGTGACAATAAAGTTAGTCTAAGTGCAGACCCCTGTGGTGAGGACAGGGAAGGGTCTCTCTTGCTCTGAACCTCCTCCCGCCTTCATTCCCGGCCTTGGCAGTTGGCTTTTTCTTCTCTCTGTGATCGCTTCCCATGCAGGGGTCCTCTTGATTGGTAGGGCGCCAGGTAAGCTTCCCACCTATGGCTTGAGGGCATTTCCCAGGTCAGAGGTCCCACAGAGTGACGGCCAACCTATTTAACTGCATTGTGGCGAAGGGAAGACCTCTTGTTTTGTACCCCTCGGACATGTGTGCTCGAGATTACACTTAACAATGGCCTTTGTCTTTTGCTGTGTGTCTCTGTGCATGTCATTTCAACAAAATGGGTAATTGTGTAGGCTATTTATGGAATTTTGTTAGTAGTAGAGGTAGTGTTTTCCCAGTTTTTAATTTTAAAGAAAATGAAATTTAAAGATATAGCAAAATACAAAACCTATAGAGCACTGAAATAAATCTGTGAAACAACACTGGATACCAAGGTGTTGCTCACGCTCGCTCTCCCTCCCTCCCTCCCTCCCTCCCTCCCTCCCTCCCATTTTTAACTCATTCACTCATTTATTTATTCATTCTTTCATTCACACTTTCGTTTGATTTGTATAGCTCACCTAATTAAAACCACCATGCTGACAAAAATAACCCCCCCAAAACAGGATACAGATGTCAGTTAAAATAAAAACAACTTGCTTGTTTTCTTGCAGACATGTCACTACCTAGACTAGGTAACATCATCAGTGCACTGCAAGAAAACAAGAGAGCACAGAGAGCACCAAGGACCCCTCATGTCAACCCTGAGCTACAGATATTCTCCTTTATTAATAAAAAGATGAGGACCAGCCTTCAGATGTTACCTTGACTTCACCATCCTTGGTCAAACTTTGGCTATTTGCAGGCTCTTAAGAAATAGAATAAGCAGTAATTTTTACTTGTCTCTTTTGTGGTTTACTTAGCCCAATTTCCTGTATTAGAGGTTGCAAACCATGTTGGTTGTAGCCACTACAAGTGAGAACCATTATGTATAGTAACTTGTAACTCTGGCTCTTCATTTAATTTAGCATATTGTCTGTCTGTTATGCAATATTTATTATATATTTTATTTGTTAATAAAAAATTATGTCAGGTTTAGATTACCTTTGAAACTTGTTATTGGGCCTTTTGGCACTAATAAAAATGAATTGATATCTTGTCAGATCATAAACAGAATATGAACCGCATTGAGACGCTAGTGCAAAAATGCAAATGGCATCCTTGGCTGCTTTGTCAGAAATATCAGGTCAGGTTTGGGTGAGATCTTCATTTCTCTCTATTCTGCTTCAGTTATGCCATACCTAGAACACCACATCAGTTTTTGGCATCTAGTTGAAGCAGACAGTGTGGGCCCTGAAATAAAAATACAAGGGTCCTTGAGTTACAACCGTGAGTGTAAATTGGAATTTCTGTTGCTAGATGACTGAGTCACTTATGGCTGTCCCGGCTCGCCCTATTGCCGTTGTTTTTTGTTTTTTTTATTGAAAAAGTTTTAAAACAAACACAATTTCCCCACAACCCTCCCTCCCAACCCCCCTCCCCCTCCCCGACTTCCCAGAGCAGAACACAAGGTATTTCTATTGACCTTTAACAATAAACTAAATTGCATAACCAATCATCAAACTAACACCCCCTAAAAAAAAAATTCTTAACCCCCCATATATAAAATCCTATTTCTTAAACATAATACTTCCAATACCACTTATATAGCGCTTATACAAATAAAAGAAATCATTCATAAGCTATTTGATATTTTTTGGTCTGATACTTATTTTGTATATAATCAATCCATCTTCTCCAGTCCTGTATATATCTTTCTTGTGTGTGATCCTTCAGATATGCTGAAATTTTAGCCATTTCAGCTAAATAAGTTACTTTCAATATCCAATCATCAATAGTAGGCAAAAAGTCCTTCTTCCAGTGTTGTGCTACCAACAATCTTGCTGCTGTTATCAAGTTCAAAATCAATTTAGTCTCTGCAACTGTACAGTCCGTAGTTATACCCAGTAAGAACAACTGTGGAGTAAATTTCAGTCTCTTTTTAAGAATATTCTGCATCACCCACCAAATCTTTATCCAAAATGCTTTGATTTTTCTACAAGTCCACCATATATGATAATAAGTTGCATCATCACAGTCACATCTCCAACATTTAGCTTGCACATTAGGATACATACATGATAATTTTTTGGGGTCTAAGTGCCATCTATAGAACATTTTATAAAAATTTTCTCTTAAGTTTTGTGCTTGTGTAAATTTCACATTTCTAATCCAAATCTTTTCCCAAGTCTCCATCATTACTGGCTCTTGAAAATTTTGTGCCCATTTAATCATACAGTCTTTAACCAATTCCGTCTCAGAATCTATTTCCAATAAAGCATTATACAACCTTTTAATATGCATTTGTTTTTGATCTCTAATTTGTTTTACCAAATTCTCCTCATTTTGCACAAAGCCAGTTTTTTGATCTTCCTTCCATCTAGCTTGAAGTTGACCGTACTGAAACCATGTATAAATTATACCTTCTTCTCTCAGTGTATCTAAAGATTTCAAATACATTACCCCCCTTTCCATAATAAGAAGCTCTTTATAGGTAATCACCTCCTGTTTTTGTTCTATACTTATATTTTCTATTGCATGTCTAGGATTTGCCCATACAGGTATCTTATAATTTAACTTATATTGATATTTTTTCCAAACCCTCAACAAAGCATTTCTTAATATATGAGCCTTAAATACTTTATCCACTTTTTTGTCATATAACAAATAGGCATGCCATCCATATAACAAATCATAACCTTCTAAATTCAAAATTCTCCCCTCAGTTAAATTAAACCAATCACTATTTTGTGATAAAACTGCTGCTTCATAATATAATCTTAAATTAGGCATTTTGAGACCCCCTCTTTCACGTGTATCTTGTATAATTTTCATTTTTATTCTGGGTTTTTTCCCAGCCCAAATAAAAGTATTAACACCTTTCTGCCATTCTCTCAGATTCTCATCTTTCTTAAGCACAGGTATCATTTGGAACAAAAATAAAAATCTAGGTAAGACATTCATTTTAATTGCTGCAATTCTTCCCAATAAAGACAACTGTAATTTTTTCCAATTTTCCATATCCTTCTGTACCTTCTGCCAAAGAACCTCATAATTGTTTTTGTATAATTTTGTATTTGAAGCTGCTATGTATACCCCTAGATATTTAACCTTTTTAACTATTTCAAAATCTGTTAATCTTGCTAGTTTATCTCTTTCCAGTATAGTCATATTTTTAACTATCATCTTTGTCTTATGTGAGTTAACTTTAAATCCTGATACTTTCCCGTATTGATCAATTATATCCAATATATATGGAACCAACTCTATAGGTTGGGATAAGGTAATAACCAAATCATCTTCAAATGCTCTTAATCTATAATCTTGTTGTCTAATTACAATACCCTTCAATTTTTCTGAGTCACGTATCTTGTTCAATAGTACCTCCAAAGTCAGAATAAATAATAGTGGGGACAGAGGACACCCCTGCCTTGTTCCTTTCTCAATTTTAAAAGCCTCTGTTAAACCTCCATTAACTATAATTTGTGCTGTTTGCTGCTGATATATCGCTCTAATTGATTGTGTAAAATATTCCCCAAAATGCATTTTCTCTATTATTTTAAACAAAAATTGCCAGTTCAAACGATCAAATGCCTTCTCTGCATCCAAAAATATAAACGCTGCAGGGACTTGATTATTTTTTTCCAAGTATTCCAGTAAGTTTACAATTTGTCTAACATTATATCTCATTTGTCTCCCTTTTATAAACCCTGATTGATCATTATGAATTATTTGTTGCATAACTGGCATTAATCTATTAGCCAATATCTTAGCAAAAAATCTTATAATCAGTATTCAGAAGTGAAATTGGCCTGAAATTCTCAGGTTTAATGGAGTTTAACTCCTTTGGAATTAGTGAGACAAAAGCTGTTTTCCAGGAAGGTGGTACTCCTCCTCCTACTTGTATTTTATTAAATAAAATTTTGAGTGGTTCTAACATTTCAGATTGTAAATGTTTATAATAGACAGCTGTTAGTCCATCTGTTCCCGGAGCCTTACCTATTTTTAATTGTTTAATTGCCCCAACAATTTCCTCGGAAGTTATTGGCTGATTCAATCTCTCTCTCTGTTCCAGTGTTAATTCAGGAATCTCCATCTTTAAATATCTATCAATATCAACATCTTGAATTACATCTTTAGCATATAACTTTGTATAAAACTCCAAAAAAAGCATTTTTTATTAAATTCTGTTGATAAATTTCTTTACCTCTAAATTCTATCTTGTCTATAACACGTGATTTTTGTTTTTTCCTCATCGTGTAAGCCAACCATCTCCCAGGTTTATTAGCATTACAAAATGTATTATGTCTGGCATATTGTATGCTAGTTGCTACTTGCCCAGCCAATAACATATTAAATTGCTCTCTTAAAATATTAATCATATCTTTTGCCTTTTTATCTCCCGGGTTAGTTATAAGCGATTGTTCTTTCTTTTTAATTTCCTCCTCTATCTCTTTCCGTCTGTTTTGTTGTTTTAGTCTATATTTATTGTTCAAAAAAATTAATGTTCCTCTCATATATGCCTTACTCGCATCCCATACCATCTCCATCGAGGTTCCTTTATTCATATTGTTAACAAAAAATTCTTTCATTTGTTTTTTAAGCTCACACAAGTTATCTTCATATCTAAATAAATTCTCATTTAACCTCCAAGACCTCCTTTCCCCTCTTTCCTGCTCTAATTCCACCCAAACCGGGCTATGATCAGTTAAAGATCTTGGACATATCTTCGTATTCTTCACCCTAGAAAAAAGATCATTTGTAGTTAATATAAAATCAATCCTAGAGAAAGATTGATGCCTATCTGAAAAAAAAGTAAAATCACTTTCCGATACATTCCTTTCTCTCCAAATATCTCTGAGCTCCATATCCTCCAGAATATCAAAAAAAGATTTAGGCAACTTAGCACGCATGGATATCTTAGAAAGACTTTTTTTTATCTTTCTGGGTATTTATTACCCCATTCCAATCACCCATTAGAAGTAAAGATCTATAATCCCATTGTAATATTTTAGTATGTAAAAGTTTATAAAATTTATCTTGTTGTTGATTTGGTGCGTATACTCCAATTACAAGCAGCTTCCCATTCTGTGTTGTTAATTCAATTGCAATATATCTACCTTGAGTATCAGCCTCAATTAAATTAGCCACTAAGCCTCTTTTAATGTATATAACTAGGCCATTTTTCTTCTCTGGTGCTGATGCCACAAAATGTGTACCTAATTTCGAATTTATCAAATACTTTTGATCTGAAGATTTAATATGCGTTTCTTGCAAACAAATAACATCATTCTGAAATTGCTTCAAATAGTGAAATATTTTCTTTCTTTTTTGTGGAGAATTTAAACCATTGACATTCCAAGATAAGAATTTATTTGCCATCTCTTGGCGCCCCAAGCTTTGAGAGCATCAGCTGAACCTCCTCCGCCATTTTAGACTTCGGCCTAGCTCCTCCCACTGCTTGTGTTTTTTGAACTTGTTGGGTTGAATCTTGAGGCTGTCGTGCCAGATGTTGTTTGTAAGTAGCTCTTGTCAGTCGTTGATCTTTTGGCAGCTGTATCATCGTTAATGACTCAAGGGTTGGTGGTGGACCCCCACTCAACAGTAAATCTTCTTCCAAATTAGCTCCTCCAGCTAGAGCTTGAGCGTAAGTTTGTGGTTGCACTCCATCTTTCTCTTGTTGTGTCGTTTCCAATTGCTTTCTAGCACCCCCTGGTGAGGGTGGCCTTCCAGCCTTTAAAACATTGACATAAAAATCTTTTGCCTTTCCAACTGTGTTTAAGCGATGTCTTTGCCCAGCATATGTCACTATTATCCCAAAGAGGACATCCCATCTGTACTGGAGCTGCTGGTTTCTTAGTTCATTCACCAAAAAACCAAACTGCTTTCTGTCTCTTAACATTTTAGGAGGAAGCTCCTATTGCCGTTGTTAACCCAATTCCACCAATTGTTAGGTAAAGACCCATTCTGATCAAAGACACTCCCAGCTTGGCCCTTCCCTTCCCTGGGTAAGACAACGGGCTGTCCCCTCTTTGACTCTCCCCAGCCCCTGTGTCTCTGCCCTGTCTCTGTCCCTTGGGCTGCCTCTGCTGGCCCTGCTGCCCTTTGTGGTCTTCCTCCCTCTGCCGATGAGGGGTGCCCTGCCAGGTCCAGTGCGAGATGCCTGCCGACTGCACCAGGTCCTCTTCCCGAGCCTGCCTTTCCCAAGGATCGTTGGAACAGCCACTGCAATTCGGAGAGCAGCAGGTGTATCCTCCTCTCCAGGCTTACGAGGCCTCAGCACTCTTCTGGGAGGAAGAGGAGGGCCAGAGGGCCCTCAGGAAGGAGGCCTCCTGCAGCTGGCAGCATCCCTGCAGAGGGCCAGGCAGTCCAGTGGGCTTGTCGGCTCAGCTGGGTTTTTGTTTTTTTTTTAAATTTGATTTATATGCCGCCCTTCTCCGAAAACTCAGGGCAGCTTACAATGCATTAAGCAATAGTCTTCATACTTTTGTATATTTATACAAAGTCAGCTTATTGCCCCCACAATCTGGGTCCTCATTTTACCTACCTTAGAAAGGATGGAAAGCTGAGTCAACCTTGAGCCTGGTGAGATTTGAACTTGCAATAATTGCAGGCAGCAGATGTTAATAACAGTGCTTTAGTTTGCTGCACTACCAGGGGTCTGTTAGCGCAGCAGACTCAGGGTTGGTGGCTGGGTGGCAAAGGGCCAGCAGGCACAGGGCAACAAGGCTGGAGGGACCTGCGGAGCAGAGGGTGGCAGTCGGGTAGCTGAGGCTTGGCACTGTGACTGGATGTAGGGTGGCACTGAGCCTGAAGCAGAGGCCCAGGAGGTGGTGGGGCAGCTGTCTGAGACTGCCAAAAGCCCCAAGCACCTGCTTCAGTCCCAGAGCCACCTCAGCCACAGAGAAGTGTGCCACCATGCAGGAGGCCAAATGGAGGGGGGGAGTTGAAGTGCTGTGACGGCCATAACTTTGGGGGCAGTGCCACCATAACCTCCTCAACGAGTGGTCGTAAAGTGGACGTGTTCTGCCCGGAGAAGTCTGTGGGGAGACATGAAAGGTGTCTGAAGTTGTGTAGTTAGTTAGTGGAGGATGTGTTTCCTTGCAGATACTTACTTAAATATGGGTGGATGAGTCTGGGCGGCCATTTGTCATGGATACTATGATAATGGATATTCGTGGAAGACAGGAGTAGATCTTGCCGCCCCTCCCTCTGCCTGGCTAAAAATCCCAAGAACCTGCCCAGTGCCCAGGAAAAGAATCAGATCCTGCCATGCCTTGTGAAAAGAATGAATGGCAGGATTGGGCTATCCAAATTTCCAGAGTATTGTTGTTCTGAAGGAGGGCACCACCATAGAGAAGGTGTCCCTCCTAAGTCTTGTCAGATGCTACTGTTGACTGGAGGAGGGCTGGGCAGCCCTCAAGTGGAGAAAGCCATCCCTGCAAATGGCCCATGGATCCAGTGCCCCGAAGGGCTCTATGGGTCACGGGCAGCCCCGGCACGGCCTCCTGGAAGACAGGGTGGATGTCCCAGCCACAGTCACTCCTGATGTCTCTCCAGCCCCACCTCCAATCAAAAAGACCATCTTTTAATAAACTCAAAATAGAGATAATTAGGATTTCATGACAGAAAGAACTAAGATGGAAAAGGAGGCTTTAGCCTTAGAAGGATGATGGTATCGGGTTTCCTGCCTGAGCAGGCGGTTGGACTAGAAGATCTCCAAGGTCTTTTCCAGCTCTGTTATGCTGTTAGTTGTGTTTTAAGGAAAAGGAGAATAAAAATGCATGATGCACTTGCCACTTAATAAAGATGAATTCCACCCCGTCCCTATGAAAGGGCCAGGAGGAGAGCAGTAAAGCAGAGAACCGCAGTGGCGCAGTGCTCATAATGCAGTACTGCAGGCTACTTCTGCTGACTGTCGGCTGCCAGACGTTTGGCAGTTCGAGTCTTACCAGCTCAAGGTGACTCAGCCTTCCATCTTTCCAAGGTCAGTAAAATAAGGACCCAGATTGTTGGGGGCAATTTATGCTGACTCTGTAAATCGCTTTGAGAGGGCTGTCAAGCACTGTGAAGTGGTATGTAAGTCTTAAGTGCTATTGCTTTCGATTCCAGCTTTCTGGTTGGGACAGATTATCCTCATCCCAAACGCATAGCCTGAACATTAATCCTGCTTTCTCAGCAGTGATAAATAATATTTTTAGTGCTGTTTGCCTGCTGAAATGGATCCCTGGAGGTCTGCTCGTGCTGATGAAGCGTTTCCTGGCTTGCCTTCCTCACCTGCTTCCCTTTCAAAGTGGCCTCAAGACAAGTGGCCCTCAGTTTCCTGAGGCCATTCTCCCTTCTCTGCTTGGGAGCCACCGACCGTTTGGCTCCCAGGCCTGAAGAAGCATTTCTGGACTGCTTGGAGGAGATGCCCCTCAGGATGGACAGGCTCCTCCATCCTTGCCAAGGGTTGCTCCTTCTTCGAGGAAAGGAACATTCTCGCCCGCAGTAAATTGCTGTCCTTTTGCTCCAGCGGGACAGAGTTATCTATAGAAACACAGTGTATTTTGTGAAATGTGGAGATCTGAACACTGGGTAAAAAATATAGCACGTAATCAGTAGGTACGGCTTGCCATGGGGACCAGAGTTGGCTCTGCTGGGAACAGCCAGATGGGAAGGTCCTGCCAGGATGTCTGCAGAGGGCTTGGTTCCTCTGTGGTTTTTCCTTTTCATCTAGCTGTGCCTTAAATAGAGCTGTTGGGCTGGTAGGTGAAGTCTAGCTGCCGAAAATAATCCCATGGAACAGTTTCAGAAGAGATGCTTCCTGTAGCCAGTCCCAAGCTTAGCCAATCACCTGCAGCTGACCTTATTCTAAGCTTTGGCCTAAGGCAGGGGAAGGCTCCTCCCTGCAGAGAGGGCTGTGGCCCCAGCCCTGTCCGGCTGAGCAGTTTTCTTTGGACTGTCCGCTGGCTCTGATCTCAAGGAAATCTCAGTCTTTAAAGTCGGTGCATAATTACTGAGGTTGTTACACAACTGCCAAGAGAAGCTAAGCTTATTAGAATGCAGCCAGTAGTTTGACCGAGTGGTTCTGGGATCGGCTGGGTTATAAAATTTGGGATTAACAGAGATCAGAGACCAACAACCCACTGCCGCAGTTATGATGCAGGTTTACTTTCTGCTGATATACAGTGAGTACTTTGGCTATTCCTTATGCACAATTTATAGCCTGAGTGGCGTAGAAGGCTAATGCCTCCTACTAAGGCAGCATTTAACATCCAGCTGCTGGCAATTACTGCGAGTTCAATTCTCACCAGGCTCAAGGTCAACTCAGCCTTCCATCCTTTCTAAGGTGGGTAAAATGAGGACCCGGTTTGTGGGGGCAATAAGCTGACTTTGTATAAAATATACAAAAGTATGAAGGCTATTGCTTAACGCATTGTAAGCTGCCCTGAGTCTCCGGAGAAGAGCGGCATATAAAAATAAATAAATAAAATAAATTTTAAAAAAAATAGCCGTAAATATTCTGTTAAATTTCAAATGCTGGGAACGTAGCATAACCAAGTACCCAGATCCATAAAACCCATTTCCAGCAGAGATAAGCTCCCGCAGCCAAAAGGTGGTGCTGAAGACCTGAGAAATAAAAAGGGGTTAACCATTTTCAACCTATAAGGAGAGTAGATGCGGTTCCCTCCTCCAGGTTAGGCATGGGCCCACTACAGGGGCTGCCACCTCACCCAGGTCCCATGAACCTCATAGAGAGGGGCAACTAGGCAGGCCTTGTTGAATAGGCCAGATTTGGCAAGGCTGGGCCTGGGAGATGGCAGGGCTATGCTGATGGCCCCTTAGGTAACAACTAGTGCTTTGAACTGGATTCAAAAGCTAACACAACAACCTCAAATTTGGCTTTGCTCCAGCAGTGGGCTTGTCCCTCCAGCAATCTGGCTGTGATATTCTGGGCTCATTGAACCTTTTGGATCATTGCTAAAGGCTGCCCCAGGCAGTCACTTAGGGTTGCCATTGAACACATCCTAGTCCAGATTTCAATAAATCGGGCAAATGAAAGTCAAACCTACTTCAGCAGAGCTAAATTAATGAGGGGCCCTTTTTGTTCCTATTTCATAATAATGAAGAAAATCACTACTACTAAAATAATCACAACTATGCTCACATCCCAATGTTTTCTAGGTGTAACTTGCAATGTTGAACTTCTTCCCAGAAATGATTCCTGTAGGGCAGGGGTCCCCAACTCCCCAGCTACCATCATTTTATTTCAGACGGGCCCAGTTTGAGAAGACAAAGCATCTAAGTAAAAAGGGAAGTCAGTCTACGAAATTGGTCCTGCTAAGTAGAGGGCATATTAGGAGAGCCTTAAAATGTCACTTGGGATATTGAAGAATCCATGCATTGTAAAAATTAATGAGGCCAACTTATAAATTCATGCTGGATGTACAGTAATCAAAGGGAAATGGGAAGAAATTGGTTTCTCTACCTATGAAGCGAGTGGAGGGAAGAGAGGAAAGGAGACTAAGGCCAGAGCTGCCTGAATCACTTTTGCCCTTGTTCCGTCTTGGTTTCTCATATCCTCAGCGATCACCACTATGATCTTCTGACTCAAAGGCTCTCAGTCCTTGTCTGTTTGCTGATGCTCAACATCTCAAACTATAGTCAATTCATTTGCCGTTCATTGGGTTGAGTTCCCCATTTATTACTTCTGCAGAGAGGAGGGGGCATGCCTGGATGCCATCTGCTAAGGACCTTCCTGCATTTGAGGGTGCCAGGTGGTGGTGGGCTTCTGGGCCAGTGGGTTGCCTGCCTTATGAAGTAGTCTCCCTCCCGACATGGGGCCACCTTGGTCATGGTTGATGTTTCGGACGTCCTTCAAGGCCGGGTTATGTTATCAGGCCTGGGGGCTCCAAGGAACCAGGGACTTGTTTAGATGGCTCCACTATCACTCATTCTCTCTCTGCTTGGGGTTTGTATATTTTTTTTAGTTTTAATTAAATTTCACTTTAATGCTGCTTTCTGCATCTTCCATTGTGTTTTATCTGTGCATTGCTTTTATTGGGTGTTGTATACCATACGGACTTGTCTCATAAAATGGGTGGGTATAGAAATTTGATTAATAATTATGTGTATGTGTGTGCGCACACTATCTTTCCAACAAAATGCTGTCTTAGACAATCCTTTTCTATATAAATGTAGTGGATCCAATAAATACTTGTTTAAGTTATAGGTTAATGTCCATTGATGCTCTTGCTATAGAAGTTTTTTTAAAAAAAATATTTTATTAGTTTTAAAAGTAAAACAACGGACATTGCTCAACGTCTCTGGTTTCTAACATTTGCGTCTAAATCAAGTTAATAAGTAATCTATTCCTTGATCTATATACAAATTTACATATCTCCTATTTCATTATATATCAAGTATGCAGTATTTTACTTCCTAAACAACTATGCATGTGTTTAATAAACCTATATTACATTCACAAATTCAATATACATTGATATATTAATATACCAATGGACCCGGATTGTGGGGGCAATAAGCTGACTTTGTATAAAAAAGAACACCACTTGGGGCGGGGGGGGGCGAAAGCCCTACTAAGCAGGTATATACAAAAGTATGAAGGCTATTGCTTAATGTATTGTAAACCGCCCTGAGTCTCCGGAGAAGGGCAGCATATAAATCGAACCAATAAATAATAAATAAATAAATACTGTATACATTGATATATACATTTCCAGACTTTCGTCATCCCTTGTTTTTGGCATTCTTCCTCTTATCTAACCAATTATAAAATTTATTCCAGACTTCATAGTATGTTGATTCACTTTTGTCTTTGAATTCTAAAGTGAGTCTGTCCATCTCTGCACAGCTGTAAATTTTGTGTATTACTACTTCTTCTGAGGGTATTTCTTTACATTTCCATTTTTGAGCAAATGCTAGTCTAGCCGCGGTAAGTATATGCAATATTAAATAGGTTACTTTATTATCATACTTGCCATCTGTCATGCCCAGTAAGAAAAATTCCGGCTTAACTTCTATTTTAAACATTAACATCTCTTCTAACCAGCTCCTTATTTGCTGCCAGAAACTTTTGGCTTTTGAGCACTCCCACCACATATGGTCCACCTCACATTTCCAACAAATTGGGGAGTATTTTTTTTACTAATTCTTGCCAATCTTGTGGGTGGGAAATGCCACCTTTGGAACATTTTATACAGGTTTTCTTTCTCTTACTGTAGAAGTTGATCCCGTGAACATGGGGAGGGGAGGAAGCAGCAGTTGTGTGAAAAACAGTCCTAGGTCGCTTTTTTCCATGCCGTTGTCCCTTTGAACGGTCACTCAATTAACTGTTGTAAGTCAAGGACTACTTGTAATGACTAAATCTGGGACTTTTATAATTTGATGTCTTATGTTTATACTTCTTGTCAGATCAGATTAAATGATCATTTTTTTCTGTTTCAGTTGGGGGGGGGAGTTGCTACAGTATGCAAGTCCAGGGGATTCAGGAACGAGCTAAAACTTCCAATTTCATTTCCAGGCAGCAGAGATGGCCAGGGCCAAATACTCCAGCGGTTTCCAGAAAAGGACTGGGAGGACAACCCTTTCCCCCAGGGGATCGAACTGGTGAGTAGGCTGCTGCCTGGGAAAAAGGAAGAGCAAAGGACGATGGGAGGTAGAACAACTCCCAGAGTGTATTGATTTGGAGTTGCCTGCTTTTATTTAGATCTGGATCACTATTCCTTTCACTCGAGTAGGCAATACCGTATCAGCAGAAGCCAATATAAAGCCTGAACACCTTCACAGCAGTGCTAAGCGTATGGTTCAAATCAGAAAGGCACCCCAGAACATAAAGCTATATAGATAGAAAGACAGACAGATTAACAGAGTTGGAAGGGACCTCATAGGTCATCTAGTCCAACCTCCTGCTCAAGCAGGAGACCCTACATCATTTCTGACAAATGGCAGTCCAATCTTTTCTTGAAAGTCTCAAGTGATGAAACTCCCACAACTTCCGAAGGCAAGCTGTTCCATTCGTTGCTTGTTCTCACTGTCAGAAAGTTCCTCCTTATTTCCATGTTGAATCTCTCCTTGTTCAGATTCCATCCATTATTCCTTGTCTGGCCTTCAGGTGTTTTGGAAAATAGTTTGACCCCCTCGTCTCTCTGGCAGCCCCTCAAATATTGGAACACTACTATCATGTCTCCCCTGGTCCTTCTCTTCACTGGATTAGCCATTCCCAGTTCCTGTAACTGTTCTTCGTATGTTTTAGTCTCCAGTCCCCTGATCATTCTGGTTGCTCTCCTTTGCACTTTTTCTAGTCTCAACATCTTTTTTATAGTGTGGTGACCAAAACTGGATGCAGGACTCTAGGTGTGGTCTTACTAGGGCTTTATAGAGTAGTATTAGTACCTCACTTGATCTTGATTGTATCCCTCTGTTAATGCAATTTAGGATTGCATTGGCTTTTTTGGCTGCCACTGCACACTGCTGGCTCATATTTAGCTGGTTGTCCACTAAGACTTCAAGATCCCTCTCACAGCCACTGCTATTAAGCTTGGTTTCACTGAGTTTATATGTGTACTGTTGGTTTTTCTTATCTAAGTGTAGGACTTTACTTTTCTCTACATTGAATTTCATTTTGTTAGATAGGACCCAGTGTTCAAGTCTGTCAAGATCCATCTGGATCTTGAGCCTATCTTCTAGGGTGTTAGCTATTCCTGCCAGTTTAGCACCATGTTTCCCCGAAAATAAGATCCTGTCTTATATTTTTTTGGGCCCTGAAATAAGTGCTTGGCCTTATTGCCATGTACTCAAAAGCCCGATTGGGCTTATTATCAGGGGATGTCTTATTTTGGGGGAAACAGGGTATCATCTGCAAATTTGGTAAGTTCCCCTTCTGTTCCCCCATCTAAGTCATTTATGAAGATATTGAAGAGTACTGGGCCTAAGATAGAACCTTGTGGCACCCCACTGCTTACTTCTCTCCATGTAGACTTAGACCCATTAAGGACTATTCGTTGAGTACCATTTGTCAGCCAGTTGTGAAGCCATCTGGTGTTGAAGCTATCTGTCCCACTTTTTTCTAGCTTACGAAGAAGTAGGTTGTGGTCTACTTTGTTGAATGCCTTGCTGAAGTCTAAGTATATTATGTCCGCAGTATTTCACTGGTCTACTAATTTAGTCACTATGTTGAAGAATGAAATAAGATTGGTTTGGCAATGATCTGTTTTTAATAAACCTGTGCTGGCTGCTAGTTGTTAGGGTTAGGGTGTTTCCTGGGTACCGCAATCGATGGGATCCATAGCATACCAGATCTGGTATGCATACCAGTTCTTCTGCCAGATCCAATAGGGCAGGTAGAGACTCCTGGAGAAAGGCAGTCATTCAAGTAAGTATCCATTCCTCCTTACTTCCAGGTTGGATCTCTCTTTAACAAACTTTCACCCCATCCTCCTCATCCTTCCCTCTGGTGCTTTGAGGAATAAGTCAATCCCCTTTTCTCTGTGGCAGACCCTCAAGGCTCCAGGAGAGCCCCCTGATAGCATACCGTTTCTGTTTGGGGAAGTGCAACTCTCCACCCCAAATGAAAGATGGAGCATCTTCAGAACAGCCGTGGGGGTGTGTGACTGTAACACCCCCCCCCCCCCAATTCTCTCCAGTTCTGGTTAATGTAAACTCTGTTCTCCCCACCCAGACAGCTGCAGATGTCAGGACATGGTTTAGTCAGCCCAAGACAGAGATAGGCGACAAGGGGAACCTATTGGGCCTGAGGAAGTGTACTGCGAGTCAGCTGCCTGCCCCTTCTGGCTAACTAGAGCTGCCGAGTGTGCGTGTGTGTGTGTTATTCCTTCATCTCTTAGGGAGCCCTTAGTTCCCCACCCCCACCCCCCAAACATTGCTGGACCCACCATATTGGGCAATTTCCATTCAGTGCCTGACTGCCCCGCCCCCCCCCCTTTTGTGAACAGGTGTACCCCTTTTAGAATGCAGGCCTGGGCACAGGATGGAAACGACATTGGCCCCACCTTTGGATGGTTTCCGGCAAGAGTGGGATGAGGGATATAGCAATAGCAATGGCACTTAGACTTATATACCAATTTACAGGGCTTTACCGCATTCTCTGGGTGGTTTACAGTGTCTGCATTAACCGACCTCGGAAGGATAGAAGACTGAGTCAATCTTGAGTCCAGTCAGGATCGAACTGCAGACTGTGGGCAGAGTTTTCCTGCAATCCTCTATTCTAGCCACTGCACCATCATGGCTCCATTCTTGGCCTGCTTGACCTGTCAGAGGCTTTTGGTACCATCAGCCTTCCGGACTAGCTCCGTGGATTGGGCCGCAATGGATTGTGCTGGTTCCCCTCTTTTCTTTGGGGTCAATGCCAATCAGTGATGATTAGAGGGGAGAGGTCCCATGCTCAAGTCTTTGGGACGCTTCTGGGAGAGGGGCACCCCTTTCCTCAGGCAGAGACCTTTTCCTTGCCAAAGAAAGGATTCCCTCTCCGCGGTCAGGCGGGAGGCCCCCAGGTGGGGAAGGAAGGATCCTTGCTCTCTTTGGCTGTGGCAGGAGAACTGGCTTTCAGAGACAGAGCTGGGGGCTGCCCTAATGATGATGTCTCCTTCTGCAGTTTTGCCAGCCAAGTGGATGGCAGCTTTTCAGGGAGAGAAACCCTCCCACGTTCTTCATTGCTGTCCTGACTGACATCAACTCAGAGCGCCACTACTGTGCCTGCTTCACCTTTTGGGAGGCCATTGAAAGCGTTCAGGTAAAGAGAGGCCTTTCATCTTGAACCGTGTTTGGGGCAAGGACTCCACTGAACATGGACTAGCGCAAGGGGGATCCCACTCCCTCCACCCTGTGCTAGTCCCCGGTCGGCAGCTCAGCCAGCAAATTTAGGTAACTGGTCCTTTCTCCCCCAGCAGCTGCAGAACCGCTGGAGGAAGGAGGAAGTGGAGGAGCTGGAGGTGAGCGCCCTCGTCCATCCCTCACAGCTCTTTGCCCCAAAGAGTTTGGTGCTTGTCTCTCGGCTGGACCACACTGAGGTTTTCCGGGTAAGACTTGCTGGGCAGTTTGGCAAACCAACCTCTACCTAGGGTGGGTCACCGTGAACCACAGTTTACCGTCTGTTAGCTCTCAGCCACCTGGGCTCTCCCTTCTTATCTTTTGAATTATACTGTTAAGCATGTAGAAAGTTCAGCTTGTCCAGAACTAGGAGAGGCGTACAAAGCATTTACAAGGCTATAAAGCATTCTGAAATGTTGGCTGTCTGAGTGATAGAGGCACCACAAAGTCAGGCTGCAGAACTCTTTTTTCAGAATCCGAGCAGGAAGAAGCCCGGGGGGGTGGGGGGGATGGGGGGTGTTGGTCCCTGAATTCAGCCCCAACTTCGATGCCGGAATCCACCTGAAAGCATAACCATCCATGGCTCTCCAGCCTCTCCTGAATTGCTGAGCCAAATACAGGTTCATCCAGCGCTCTTCCAGGCTCTGCCTTCCTCTGACTTAGGAGAACTGAGTATTTTTAAAGTGCATCTCTCTCTTTCAATGGGTGTGGATAATAGCGGAGGTTTTCCTGGTTACGATGCTGGTTTCTATGACAGTCTTGGGGGAGCCACTTGCACAGCCGATTCTGCAGCAGAGTCCTGCACTGAGCAGGGAATTAGAGGACTTGTGGGTTTCTTCCTAATTCTGTGATCAGACGATGGTACGCTGCCTCTAAACACTGGATTTAAGATACACATTTCAGTCTGAACACCTAAGGATCTGGGCCTAAGGGTGGTACCTTTTGAGAAGGAAAGACCCTTTTCCAGGGCTTTCCTTGGATCTGTAACTCCAAGTTTTTATCCTAAAGATCCCCACAACCGACACTGTAGTAAGAAATAGAAAATTATCTATTTTAGTTTTAAGATAAACTAAAATATCAGATTTGGTTCTCCTTGGTTCCTCCAGGGCAAGAGTATAACCAGACACCACCACGTCTTAATTTGTGTAGGACCCCCACTTCGCCACCTCCCTAACACCCCCGCCTGAGGCTCGTGAAATCGTGTTTGCCTGAAAGGCTTCATTATGCCTGAGATGTTGTGCACACGCTAAAAACGCAGCCTGGCAGGAACTGGTTAGCTTTAAGCCAAAGTAGCCCCAGCCTTCAGTTAAACAGGCCTCCCCAGGTGATTTAGGCTGAGACTAAAAACTTGTCAACAGTGGGGGAACTCCAAAACACTGCCCTGTTTGTCCCCCAAGACTTCACCCTGCAAAGAGTGATTTAAAAAGACATGCCGGATCTCACGGCTGAATACTCCAAACACTGTTTTTCTGTTGCCCAAGCTGTGACTCCCGCTGCCATCCGGCCAGCTTGGGAAAGGCCAGTGATTGAGCGGGGAGACCAGGCAGCCCTGGAGGAACTGGGCCAGGAGAGATGCCAGGTTGGCAAACGAGTCCCCCATTGGGTTAAACATCTTTTATCTATTTCGTGGTTTTTATTCTCATGTGAAAAAATAAGTATAACCCATGTAAAGTCTTTCTTCATTAACATGTGGGAGCAAATCTGTTTTTTATTTTCATTTGAATGGTATATAGAGGTGATGTAATTGGGAAAAAACTATGAAAAATTGACTATGCAATCATTTATTTAAAAAAAAATTTAACAGATGTGGGTAGTCCTCACTTAGTGACCACAACTGGGACTAGAAATTCCTTTGCTAAGTACCATGGTTGTTAAGTGAGACATCATGTGACTGCAAGTTGCCATTTCACTGCTGGTTTCTCCATTGACTCTTGTTTGTTGAAAGATGCCCGTGAAGCACACAAATGACTTTTTCCGCACTAGCATAACTTTCAATGGCCATTAAACAGGGTAGCCAATAAGCGAAGACCACCTTTATGTCATTTTCTTCTGTGAAAAGAGTACACCCTTGGCTCTAACACCTGGCTTTACCCCCTCTGGCAGAAACGACCTCAGGTAGGTATTCCTTACGACCGTCTCCTGGTCTCTGAGGTCAACAGAGGCCCTACTTCAGCTGCGTGGTGTTTGAGGCCTTTCTCACACACAGAGCCTGTTCCACATCACCCACACACAGACAGGATCTTGATGGGACTCAGATCTGGGCTTTGACCCCCCCAGCCGCTCCAGGGCCTTCCGTTTCAACAACA
Organism: Arizona elegans; assembly: GCA_022577455.1. Taxonomy (NCBI): domain Eukaryota; kingdom Metazoa; phylum Chordata; class Lepidosauria; order Squamata; family Colubridae; genus Arizona; species Arizona elegans. The sequence continues at coordinate 91,133,727 of JAKOOJ010000007.1, read as the reverse complement.
GTTAACCAGGATCAAAATTCCTTTGCTATGACCACATTGGTTTTGCAGTGGCAACCCTGGCCATCCTTGTTGCGTTGTTAAGTGTGGACCAAGGAGCCCGTCGCAACTTCCTTATGGCTTCTCACAATCAGTGGGAAAGCTGGCAGGAAATTGCAGGTCTCAGGCAGCTGGTGGGCAGGCAGGTAAGGGGGCTGCTGTTTCCCAGGGGGGAGGTGTGCAGGGGTGCGTGGTGGTCAGCATGGTGCCAGTCAGGCAAGGCTTGCAGGGGCTGCCGCAGGGTGGGGGAGGATGTGCGAGGACTCATTGCAGCGCAGGCCTGGCAGCGAGGGCTGCCAGGTGCAGGAGAGCAGAGCGGCTCCGGGCAGCGGAGTCTTTGTGCACCAAGAAGGATCTGCATAACTGTTACTGGCCCTTTCGTCTAGGGAGGCACAGCCCCGTCCAGAATGGGGAGGAGCCGCTCATCTTGCTAGAGTTGAGCCTGACTCTGCTCCTCCCCATCCAGACCCCAAGTCAGGACCCCAGAAGAGCCTCCCTTGGGTGGGCAGAGGCAGAACTGGGATCAGGCGCCTATTAATGGCTAGTGTAGAACAAGTGAATGCAGAAGACTGCCAAGTCCTGAGGAACCTGCAAAGAAGGGGCCACATGGCTCAGTTTCTCCCCGTGGCTGGAAGTCACCCGGAATACTTTATTTTTTAGTTCATTTGTTACAAATTTTAAACTAGCCGATAGCCAAAATTCTCTGGGCAGGTTGCAATAAATCATACTAAAGTTCAGTTTGAACAAAAACTGAGAAAGTACTGTAAAATGCAAAATAAAAGGAACCATCTAGGCAACCGCAAAGCAAAGTATAAAGCAACATGAATTAAATGCAAGTCAGATACAAGTAAAAACAGCTTTAAAAGCTTAGAAAAAGGGGAACCACTGCAGTATGCTTCCCCTGAGTCCCAGGCCTTGAGACGGTTCAGAATTAATATGCCGACCTATGATAAATGCTGATTTGATTTAGAGTGAAGTGTCAAAGGCTGTGCAGAGAGAGAGTCATACCGTGTAAGCTTCTGGATGCCTGGCATCTTCCTCTTCCTCCTCCTCCTCCTCCTAGGAGCCCAGGTGTTCAGATTTCCACCTGAAGCCCAGGGAGGTGCTGCTGGCTTAAGCCTCGGATGGATTGGAATGGGTGGAAGCTGCTGAAGGGCAGGCTCCCTCCCTCCCTCCCTCCCTCCCTCCCTTCCTTCCTTCCTTCCTTCCTTCCTTCCTTCCTTCCTTCCTTCCTTCCTTCTTTCCTTCCTTATTGCTGGGCTTGCCCCTGGTTCAAAGCATTTTCTCTGAGCCCTTTGCAAAGTGAATGCTTTCCTGAGAGAGCTGCTGCTGAGCCTTGTCTCTCCCATCAGGGCGGTCCTTGCTTCTGATGGGTGCCTTCTGCTGAGCCCCACCACCCCCTTATGTCCTTTGCTCCCCACAGAACTGCCTGGGGCTGATCTACACCATTTACGTGGACGGACTGAGCACCTCTCTAGAGACCGTGGTTGGGAATCTCCTGACGTGCACCATCCCCATTACGGGGGGCTCCCAGGTGAGTTCCACATCTGCCACACATGGTTGACCCTCCAGTGACCTATGCCCAGGGCAGAGCAAGTCTTTTGGGTAGAGGGAGGGGTATGCTTGCCCAGGCACACCTCACTTCTCTTCTGTTGGTCAACATTGCTGTGGTTCTGAAAGGCTGATGCATAGCAGCACGGAGGGTTTCTCCAGACCAGGCACTGAGGAAAGCCAGGGGTGGGGTGGGGTGGCTGTAATGACTGGCTGGCTGGCTGGCTTCCTTCCTGCAGGGGAGTTTGGCTCTTTCACTGCCTTTGCGGCCTTTTCAGGGACCAAATGTTTTTTTGCATCTGGGTCTTCATTTTTCATTAGAGGGGCTTCTATTTATTTATTTGATTTATTTGATTTTTATACCGCTCTTCTCCTACTGGACTCAGGGCGGTGAACAGCCAAGAATAAAAACATTCACATACAAAATTTAAGATTAATTTTAAAAGAATTAAACAAGTTTTGGCCCGGTATAAAATTTAAAACACTTCAACTAACATCAATTTATAAATTAAAAGTATCTAAAAATATCTAAGGGGGGGGGGTCAAGCCAGCCCAACTTGATGAAATAAAAAAGTTTTAAGGGCACGGCGAAAAGCATGGAGATCTGGGATCCTATGTATCTCCGGGGGCAGGTTGTTCCAAAGGACAGGTGCTGCCACAGAGAAGGCCCTCCCCCTGGGGGTTGCCAGCCAACATTGCCTGGCCGACGGCACCCTGAGGAGTCTCTCTCTGTGGGAGCGTACTGGCCGGTGGGAGGCTATCGGTGGCAGAAGGCGGTCCCGTAAGTACCCAGGCCCTAAGCCATTCTAAAATGTATGTATTGTTTATTAACTCACCGATTTAATTTATTTTATTTGTTATTTGCCAAAAATAACACAGCAGCTATATTCTGGTTTGTTTATTTAATTTCTATAGCCACCCATCTTAAAAGTGGCTGTGGTTTGCTTGGGAGGGTTCCAGAGGGCTAGAGAAAGGCAGCGATGGGCATCTGTGTGCCACAAGTGGGAGCCGGAGCTCTCTGGGGGCAAGGCTGCTCTGGCCTTTCTCTGCCTTCTGCGTAGCTTGCAGCAGCCTTGCCCACCTCCCAGAACTCTCTTGGTAGGCAGGCTCTTCTGGGGGCTGTCACAGTTAGTGCCCTCCTCCTCCTTCCCCCCCCCCGCCCCCGCTTTGTGCTGCTGCCTTGTGGCCCTCTGCTGTGTGTGTGTGTGCTTGCTGCCTCTTTGTCGCTTGGCCATCAGTCTGTGTTGTGCTGTGTTTCTAACTGATTGTGCTGTTTCTGTCTGTCTCTATCTCAGCCTGACCTGGATGACGAAGCAGCGGTATGCACGACTTTTCTCTCCTCGGGGCTGCCTTCTTCCCCAAGAGGAGGCCTGGGGGGCTCCAGGAGCAGCTCCCTGGCCCTTTTGGCGTGTGCTAGGGAGAGAGAGGATGTGTGAGGCTGGGGGAAGGCAGGCAGGGTGTTCAGCTGGAAACTGAGCCAGACTGGACCTTCTGCTGCAGGGCCCAGAAGGGGCCGGTGAGCATCCTCGGGGCCTGGAATTCTCCAGGGGCAGACCACACAGGCCCTTTCCTAGCCACGGGACTGAGCAGCAACCAGCCATCATGGCTTTGCATCTGATGGGGCGAGACATGTTTTTCAGCACACCTGAGAACTTCTCTGGAGTCCTGCCAGGTTGCCTTTCAGACTTCAGCCGCTCCTGTGACAGGAGGAAGGGCCAAGAGCTGATTTCCCACCAGCTTTGGGTCTTCGGCCTCTGCAGCCTTTGACCCTGGGGCCTTGTCTTTCTCTCCCCTCCCTTGTTGCAGAGGACGATTTCCCTTGGTGCAGGCGACAGGCAGGTGATCCAGACGCCCATCAGCGACTCTCTCCCTGTCAGCAACTGCAGCGTGGCTCTCCTCTTCCGGCAGCTAGGTGAGGCCACCCAGGCTGTTCGGGGATAGCTCCGTTCTTGGCCCTCCATGCTGCTGCTCTTGGGAGAACGGTCCCCAGGGTCCAGAAACCTCAAGGCAGTTGGTCCTGGGAGGCTGCAATGTCTCCAGATAAGAAAGAGGCTCTGTCAGAGGGAGGAGGGAGGGTCCTTCAGTTGGTGGCTGCGTCCCAGTGCAGGAGGTCCCGTGGCGAGCCTGAGAGACCATCCTTTTCCTCCAGGAATCACGAACGTGCTGATTCTCTTCTGTGCGGCCCTGACTGAGCATAAGATCCTCTTCCTCTCCAGCAGCTACCAGAGGCTGACCGATGCCTGTCGTGCCCTGCTTGCCCTCCTCTTTCCCCTGAAGTACAGGTCAGTAAAGAGAGACTCAGGCGGCTGGAGCTCCTCCGCCCCTAGCAGGTCACACTTTGCCCTGAGCTGCAGCCGCCGCCGCTCTTGGACTAAGTGGGTCTCAAGGAGCTGTAGAGCCTTTCCTTGAGAGGGTCTGCTTTCTCCGTTACAGCTTCACATACGTGCCCATCCTGCCGGCTCAGCTGCTGGAGGTCCTCAGCACACCCACCCCCTTCATCATTGGGGTCAGCTCCGTCTTCCAGTCAGAGACCCAAGAGCTGGTGAGTGGAGAGTCCCCCTGGGCATTGGGAAGCATGGCAGACCTGGGATTAGGAGCCCAGGTTTTGGGACAGGCTGAGTTTTCTAGTGGGCAGCTCCTTTCTCTGTTCCTGCTTTCTGGGAGGGCATTCGCTCTTCTCCTGAGCTGCCCTCTGGGCAGGGCTTTTTCTACACAGGTACTCTTGACGTAACAACCATTCAAAGTTTGCCAGTGCTGAACAAGTGGTATTTATGACCAGCCCTTGAAACTCCAGCTAGTCACGGGGCCCCTCCAGTCATAGGATCGCAACTCTGGCACTCGGCAGATCTCCCACCCGCCATCTACTCATGAGCCTCCGGCCACCTGTAGCTTCCTGCTGGCTTCTCCATTGACTTTGCTTGTTGCAAGCCAGAAGGAAGTTGCAAGTTGTGGTCACGTGAGGTCCTTGCTTAAAGACAGCAACAGAAGAGAACTACTGAAACCTGTTGCAAGAATGCATTACAATTCGCAGGACTCTTTAGCTTAGATGAAAGATTGGGGTGAATACATAGGCTGGGATAAGAACATGAAAATAGCCCTGTTGGATGAAGCCAAAGCCCAGCTTGATGCAGCCCTCGGTTTCTCACAGTGGCCGGCCAGATAGCTTTGTGGTGCTAATGAGAAGGAGGTGGGCTGCCCCTTTCCTATCACCCTTCCCCTGCAGTGGGTCTCTGGAGGGAGGCTGCCCCCAGCTGGAGGTGACATGGAGACTGAACGCTGGAAACCTCCCTGAATTCATCCAGTTCCCCTCGAAAGCCCCCAATTATTTAATCTTCACCCTGTTTTGAGGAAATGAGCGCAGGGCGAAGCGGTTTCCCTCTCATCTGCTCCAAATCTCCTTCCGGTCAGCTTCACGGAGGCCCTTGTCCTGGGGATGTAACAGGGAGGAAACTTTTACCACGCCTGGGGGGTGGATTGACATCCAGGGCTCAGCCATCCAAGGAGACCAGGGGGACCCCGGGGGGGGGGGGGGTGTACAAGCGTGCATGTAGAAAATTCATAGAAGATGAAAGGTAACATTTCCTTACCGAATTTGGCCTCACAAAACGTGGTGGTGTTGGTCTCTGACTGGCAGTGAAAGGAAAGCCGATTCAGGGAAGAAACAGTAGTTGGCAGCAGCCAAATTGCCATGACTGTATTTTGCCTTGAGTGCCATGGATACCAGCGGCAGAGCTAGCCATGCTTTGGGCTTAATCCCATAAGAGCCAGTTTGGCCCTCTGGGAGCACCAAAGGGATCGCGTTCTGGGCTCTTGCGTTCTCCTCCTGCCCCTTTCCGGGAAGAAGTTCTGGGTCCTGCTTATGGGGAAACTTTGAGTTAGTTGGGCCCGGCGGAGGCTGTGGACGTGAGAGGCCTTTGTCACTTTTCCCAGCTGGACGTAATCATCGCAGATCTCGACGGAGGGACGGTCACCATCCCAGAGTGCATCCACATCTCTTTGCTGCCTGAGCCTCTCCTCCATCAGACGCGTGAAGCCCTCTCGATGGTAAGTGTTTCTCCCAAGGGGTCTGTAGAACCCTGTCCGAGTGGGAGTAAAAGCGGGCAGGGGCACAGCATAGATGGGGGGACACCGAAGGCGCCGCCATGCCCAGTGCTTTGTTCCTGAGCACAGGGAGCTTTGATCCTCAGAAGCCATTTCTGCAGGAGGCAGCTGGTGCTAAGGGGAACATCCCTCGTTCTCTGCCTAATATCGGACCAAGGACGGGTTACAGCTGCTCGCTTTCAGAAGCTGTTTGGAGTCGTATAATTGGTGGCAGGATCAGGTGTTTTTCTACTTTTAGAGAGCTGTAGGATGGTTTTTAATTCTGTTTATTTCTTTGGGGAACATTTGTAAATTTTCAAGGTATTTTTGCTCAGCTGTCTTACATAAATTGCTGGACATATAAGGTGGTTCATAAATTCTTTTTAAAAACTGTCACCAAATTGATTAAAACAAAATTAAAGTAAATCATTAAAGCAAAGTAATGGAATCTCTGTTTAAGATATTTTCCCCCATACCTTTCTGAAAGAGTTGAGAAAACTTTTGGCTTCAGATTAATAGGTTGTTTCAAACAAAGCAAACTTGAAATTAATGTTTTAGTCTGGTAAAACCAGAATACAGTTGTGCCTACATATGTAACATTTATACCCATCGTACTATTCACTTTTGGGATAATACAGAAAAGGACTGAAAATAATAAAAACACATGACAAAGAAAAGGAAATACAGGTAACGTCTCTCCATACCTTCCCTTCCTTGCCAACCATCTTTGTTGCAATTACACTCATAAATGTCTTCATTAACTTTTGTTTTGTAATTCTTCCTTCTTTTTCAGGATCTCCTCAATTCCATCCAACCACAACTTTTGAGATTCTCTTTTCCCTCAGCTGATTCTCTTTTTCTTCCTGTATTTCTTTTAATCAATTTAATCCTCGTTTTTCTCAAGGTTAGCAAACCACCCTAGCATGCTCTCCATTACCTTCAACATCCAATCCACATTTATTCATCCCTTGTTCATTCTTGGCACCCCTTCTGTGTCAAGAAATAGCATTTAGCTGTGAAGTGGTGGGACGAGGACCCCCCTTAGCTTGCAAGCGAATCCCTCGATTCAAGATTCTCTCTCTCTCTCTGCATTTTTTCTGTAATCCAAATTGTCAATTTTGTCATCTCAGCCAGCTCCACCAACTTCACCATTTATTCTTTCATTACAAGTAACATCAAATCTTTCCACCACTGTGCATATTGAAATCATGCTGCTGTTATTTTAGTTATATATAAAATAGACAGGACCCAAAGCACCAACTATACAGAGTGGCCTCAGAGTCAGTCCAGCACAGAGTGGCAGGGTGTAATTTGCAGGCAGGAAGAGCCTATCCTGGATGGCACAGCCAGATGGCTGACATTCTGTGCAGGAACATTTGCCCAGAATGTGCACAGAATAAGGCCCCTTGGAACATCTGCACCCATCTGGCTTTCCAGAAGGGCCTACAGATCTGGGCTCTGCTGGCTGCCCTGCTGAGGGGCACCCTGTGCTGGAGGGGGAACATTGAGTGAGAGATAAAAGTCCACCACTGCACTGTTCATCTTCTTGTTTTTTAGCCTTTATTTAATTATTGTTAATTTTAATATTTATGCTTTTGAATCATTGTTAGCTACTTTGGATAGTGAGATGGGCAGGTGACAAATTTAATAAATGAATGAATAAATACACGGGTCAGAAAAATCCTTTGATAAAATTTCAATTTTGGAAATCTTAGGACCCACATTTTTGAGATCCAAATCATATCTATTCTTGAAAATGATATATTCCTTTCTGAAAAATAACTACAATCTCTAGAATTGCCACTTTTTCTGTCTCCATTAATGCTGAATTATCCAACAAAATTTTAAAAATCTGATGTTCTGTATAATAGCGGAGAAGTCATTCCATTCTAATCTGCAATTTTTACAGGGAAAACTTGTGAATTGTTTTATAAGTTGTTTGTAAAGGTTGCTTTAAGTTGTTTGGGGTGCAGAGTCTCAAAACCTAAATTTCAATTCCATGTAATTCAACTTTCGCCCCAATAAATCTGCAACATTCATCACTCAATACACGTTCTGGTTTTAATTGGGGATTAACATGTAAAACCACTCAGGTTTTATTTTTTAAATCGTGCCGAAATACATTCTTCCCAAAGTTTTGCAAGTCAAGTATTTTATATCTTTCTTCCTAATAAGAACCTCGTGTAAGCTAATTATGCCTTGTTTTAATTTTTTTAAAGAGTGAAACTTTTTCCCCCTTTTCTGAGGAGCACATTTGTTCCATTTATGTTCCACGTTTCCAGAAGAAGGAAAAATGTCTTTGTATAATAACATACTGTGGTCCAGAAGTGAGAAATATTTCCCTTAAGGCTCAGGGTGCCTGAGGGAGGCAGTGGATGAGCCCCAGCCAGGAAAGAGTAAGCACGTCACTTTTAGCCTCTTTTTATTAACTGCACAGAAAGTGGACAAGGAGAACTTTTAAGCCACAGGACGGGGACAGTTGAAAGGACACCTCGCCTTGTGCAGTTGGCTTGGGGCCCTCGAACAACCAAATGGGCCGAATGACTTTCTCTGAGACTGCTGTAGAGAGTAAGGAAGGTGATCTCGGTCTAAATAGACAAAAACTGATACCTTGGCAAAAAGGCGCTTTTTTCAAGGTCCAAGTGACATTTGGGCATGCGTCAGGCAGGCACCTCCCTGATTTCACTGGAGTGTAAGAAGGGGGAAGAGGTACAGCACAATCAGACATGTAAGTTGTGTTTGCTTTACAAGTTGTGGCCCTGGAGAGAGGGCGATGGGGGGGACCCCACCCCCCATTTGAACAAATTCACTGACTTTGTCCGAGCAGGTCTTGGACCCAGAGTTGGAGATGGCAGATCTGGCCTTCCCACCCTCCACCATCTCTGCTTCCTCCCTCAAGATGCAGGTAAATGAGAGCCCTTTGCAGAAGATCTGGTTTGCTTGGCTTTGGGCTTCTCCGTCCCAAGTCTTCCGTGGGCTGCAGGGATGCTCAATGCACAGCACTGCAAAGGGGCTGCGGGATGCAGGGGTCTTTCAGGACCACGGCCGATTCTCTCTGTTCACCTCTGACCTTCTCCTTTGTCTGTCTGGCTGCAGGATAAGGAGATCCGGGCAGTCTTCCTCCGCCTGTTTGCCCAGTTGCTGCAGGGCTACCGCTGGTGCCTGCACATCATCCGTATTCACCCGGAGCCGGTCATTCGCTTCCACAAGGTAGGCTGCAGAGGAGAGTGGTCAGAGAGAGCAGCCATGGGGGCGAATTCTCTCTGGCCCACCCAGCATAGAAAGCTTGCTCAGCGGGGCCTTTAGTGACATGTCCCAGGTGTCCAACACCTATGAGTGGGTGATGGAGTTAAGGTTCCAGGATTTTATGCCCACAGGGTGGAACGTTTGGGGTGGGGGGGGAATTCTTTCATCAGGAATGGAAGTTCCCTGGTCCAGAGCTGGGATGGGTCCATTTCTCAGTCAGAGTGATGGATTCCGCAGTCTCAGGAGAGGGCTGTCCTGTGGGCCTCTGGCCTTCTCCCTCAGTACAGGCCCTCTTCCCAGGCTTCCCTCTCCCTTGCTGCAGGTCGCCTTCCTCGGGCAGAGGGGGCTGGTGGAAGACGAGTTCCTCCCCAAGGTGCTGGAGGGCATGGCCTTCGCAGGCTTTGTGACCGAGAGGGGGCCCCCCTACAGGGAGACGGACTTGTTCGATGAGGTGAGAGGCTTGTGGGGAAGGACTCTGAGCCCCCCCTCCATGCTCCAGCTGATTGGTGAGTGTGTGCGTGCACGCACATAGAGTGCTTAAAGAAAACCTTCCTTTCTTTCCTGTTTCTTAGCTTGTAGCCAGTGAAGCCAAACGGATGCAGGCCGATGAAGGAAAGAAGGCAAAGGTTCTACGCCACGTCAAGGAACTGGCAGAGCAGCTCTACAAAAATGTATGCCGACATAGCCCTGGGTGTAAGGAAGTGTGCTAGCCCTGCAGTCAGATGCCCTCCATGGCATCTTTGCACCCCTCCTCCTCGCCGGAGAGCACCAGCATCTCCTGTTTTGTTCCTGCTTTAAGGATTGGGCAGGGGATGCAGGCCCTGCACTGCATAAGTGCTTGGCTGGGATCCCTCTCCCCCCCCTCCCCGGTGTCTCACACACGCACTCACAGACTCCGAATGAGTGGATTGCTTTTTGGCATCCAGCCATACATCCCTGTTCTTGCTGAGGCAAGTCTTGTTAAGCAGATTGTCCCGTAATGAGAAATCAGTCTGCCTGATTCTGTCAGGGGCAGGAGAGATGCTGACCTTGGCTGGATATTTGGAGAAACTTCTTGAGGGCTCAACTTGCTTGGGTGGTGATGAGCTTTGGTCCTAGCACAGGCAGCTGCTGTCCTTGACCTCTGCTGCCGCCTCTGTTGTCCAGGAGAACCCTTACCCAGCAGTGACGATGCATAAGGTACAGAAGCCCACGGAGGGCTGCCACCTGCGTCTGCACCAGAGGCCGTTCCCGCATTTGGACGAAGGGACCATCCAGTGGATTGTTGATCAGGCCACGGCCAAACAGCAGACGGCACCTCCTTTGGTGAAGGCGGAGAAGAAAGCCATGGTGCCATCTGGGCCACCGCTGGGTACGTGGGTGCCAGCCGCTGGTGCCGAGACGGTTGGAGCCCTAGGGTAGCGTGGTCCCTTGGTGAATTCAGAGGCTCCCTTGTTGGAGCATGTCTCCAGGCCGAGTCTATGGGCAGCTGGAAGGCCTTTAGAAAAATGACTGATGTTGGGAGAGGCCCTGAGGAGATCTCAACCCAGCCTAACTCTCTGGGGCAATGGAGAAAAGTAGGATATAAATCTAAAGCATGAATTGATAACTAAAAGGATCAGCTTGAGTCAGAGGGTGCCAAGTTCTTAAAGAGATGGTTGGCCTTACCTTCTGCATGCAGGGTGGGTTTCAGAGGCCCCGATATTCCCTTTAGATAACTTCTGCTGGGTTTAATAAGACAGGAGCCCCGAGGCAGGATCCAGTAAGGACCTTCTCGCCTTCTGGGTTATACCGTGGTCATCAAAAAGTCCCCAGTGGTCAGGAGAGGAATTGCCCAGCGCCACTGCAGCTCCTCGGCAGATGCCCCCGTCTCAGGAGATGCAGTGCTACCATCTGGATTAGCGTCACTTCTTGCTGGTCTAGAACTGGTGACAGAAAATTCTTTGGATGGCCTTTTATTCCACTCTCACTGCCAGCTTTGTAATGACCTGGTTTCACCTTCCCTGCCTTCATTCTGGACTCTGAAACCTCCGTATTCCCCAGCCGTTCCTATCGAAGGAGCTGCTCTCCTCTCCTGACCGTTGCCTCTGTCTGCATCTTTGCCAGCTCCACAGTCTCCTTCTTGAGCTTCAGAGAAAGGAGGTGGTGGAGCTTTGAAAAGTTGCAGGAAAGAGCAACTCAAAGAGAAATTGCAAAGCAAGGAGGCTCTTGAATGCCCCTGCTGGCCTGGGTGAGGCGAAGATGCTGCTGGCTGTTCTCATGCCCAATTTTGGCCCAGGTGGTGCCCTAGAGGCAGGCAGAAGGGGTGCTTTCCCGGCACCTCCAAACAGAGGCTGGCTTTTCTCCCTTCCAGGGACCCTCATGGAGCGGAACGGGATGCTGCTGACCAACAGTGCCCGTCGACTGGAGGTGGTCAGGAACTGCATCTCCTTTGTCTTTGAGAGCAAGATGCTAGAAGCCAAAAAAGTGAGAACCGGTGGGGGGGGGGCTCCCTGGGATAAGCACCCTCCTTTCCTTCACAAGGGTGGGGCCTATGCCGAGGTTGAGATTTTCCAACAGAAGCATGTAATGTTAGAGTGCATTTTTGTTAGAGTTTGCAGCAATCCAACCAGCACACAAGTAAAGAATTAAGCAGGATCCATTTATATAAGAAACTTCTTTATATACAATACCATACAGCAGAAGCCAGAACCAGAACTCAAAATCCAGAAGAACAGAATCAATCGAGCTGTCTGGGTCACCAAACAGTCCCCATTGGCTGATCTATTACCATGTCTATTCCAATTCATGAACTGACACTCCTCCTTTCATGACTGAAATAGCCATAAAACCAAATAATATTCTTCCCATGGTGCAGTCCATCCAATGGCTTGGTCATTATATCTGCCAGATTGTCCTCTGAAGAACAGTGAAGCACGCTAATTAATTTACATTTGATGGTTTCTTTGACATTACAGTATTTAATATCCACATGCTTGCTTCTATTCTTTACTCTGTCACCTGTAGCCATTTTAATGCAAGCAGCATTATCCTCAAACACCGTTACAACTTCAGTTACTTTTACGTTTAAATCCGTTAACAGCTGTACGTACCAAGTTACCTCTCAGCAAAGCTCAGACAGAGCAATAAATTCTGCCTGTGCCATAGAAATGGCTACAGTTGTTGTTTTCTGGACTTCCAACCAATTAAAGTCCCTTCAAACAATACCATAATCCCAGAATTAGACTTTCTGGTTTTTACATCATTGGCATAATCACTGAACACAACATTTTAATTTCGATTCTTCAGAGACCTGTATTTGAAGATCCAAGTTCCCAGTTCCCTTCAAATACCTGAGAATCCTTTTTATACCGATCCAATGCAATTGTGTTGGTGCAGTAGCGACTTAAGGTGCTTATTGCACAAGCTATGTCTGGTCTGGACTACTGTGACAGATACAACAAGCTCTGTATTGCAGACTGATATATCTCTTGATCACAGGCTTCACTTTTGCCCTCCCCCAAATTGTTGTGAAAATCTGTGCTCATAGGTGTTGAAGCAGAATTACAATCCTTCATGTCGTATCTCTTCAACAGCTGTTCAATTTTCCTTCTTTGACTGAAAACATAATGACCTTTCTCAGTTTTTTGTATCTCTACACCGAGATAGTTTTTATTTCTCCCAAATCTTTTGATTCAATTTTTTTCTCTAATTGATTAGCAAATTCTTTTACCTATGACAAATCCTTTGCAATGAAACAAAGACCATCCACAAATGCTAATAGACAATCCCCACTTTGTAACTTTCCAGTATATATGCAACCATCAGCCTTGCAACTCTTGAACCCAAGACCCTTCAATGTAGTATCTAAACAGATATTCCCATTCCTGGCTGACTGCTTCAGCCCATAAATGGCCTTGCTCAATTTATATACAGTATAGAATAGAATAGAATAACAGAGTTGGAAGGGGAGGTCTTATGTTAGCTTTTTACTTTCATATCCTGGTGCTTGAACCATGTAAATTTCTTCCTCTAACTCTGCATTGAAGAATGCTGTGGTTATATCAAAATGCCAAATTTTATGTCCACATGCCACTGCCAACGCTAGTGCCAACCTTATGCTTTTGCTCTTTACAGTTGACATGAATACCTCATCATAGTGCACATTTTTCCTTTGTGAAAAACCTTGTGCCACTAACCTTGCTTTATATTGTACCTCATTGTTGGGCAGGACTTTCTTTTTGTACACCCATTTACATCCTACGGCTTTGCAACCTTGTGGCAAAGTCATAGATGTGAACACTTTACATTCACCCATGGATTTCATTTCTTTGTCCGTGGCTTTTTTCCATTTTACTTATTCAATTTTGGGTAATGCCAATATTTCCTGATAGTTTCTTGGCTCATACCTCATATTACAGAGCTTAACCTCACCAGCAGAATACCTGTCAGGTGGAATCCTCTTATTCCATCACTCTGACCTGTGTGGCATTGACTGCTCTTGTGTTTCAACCCTCTCTTGCTTCATATCTGAGTCATCATCTTCTCTTGGCTCCTTTTCTTGTTCTTTTTCTGTTTCTCCTCCCTGAACGCTGACACCAACATTAAGTGGGTCACTGTCACTAAGTGGGTCATTCCAAACATTTGCATCAATTCTGTTCCAATTTTGCTCTGCAAAGCTAGCAGACCTGGAAATGTCTTCTTTTGCTCCCATGGCTAAAGCGATAGCTCTTTGAGCCAGGCTCAGAGCCTGTAAACCTAAGCTTCCTAGCCTTCAGTTGACCTTTTCTCCTGATTGCCTTTGGAATATGCACCCATGCACTGTTTCCAAAAACTCTTAAATGTGCCAGAGATGGCTTTCTCTCATATAGCACTGCATATGGAGTATTATTAATAGAGGAACTCCACAGCCTATTGATTAAATAATTAACAGTTAACATGGCTTCACCCTAGTATAGGGGTAGGCAATTGTGGCTCTTTTACAACCTGTGGCACACATAATATGTTACTAAACTTTTCTTGCAGACATGGAATCAGCACACTGCCTTTTTCAGTGATTTAGCTTTCTGGCCATTTGCTAAGGCTACTGCATCATCTCCAGCTGGATCCATTCTGTAAAACAATTTTGAATTATTAATAATTGTTTGACTAACCCCACTGTCAATTAACCATTTGTCTCTGCTATTTCAATAGCTAACTTTTGCAACAGCAGCTTGTCCATCTGTTTTTCTTCCTTGCACGCAGTCTTTCTTTGTAGAAAATCTTTGCTGGGCTCTGTGGTCTTTGCAGACATCTTGTCTGTTGCTTTTTTCCCTCTGCTCCTTGGGCCCCCACCTCAGGAATTCATCCTCGTGGCTTTTTCTAAAATGGTGTTTGTTTTCTTCAGAAAGCAAACAGGCTTTAAAGGCTTCCATTCTTAAATCCTGTTCTGGTTTGCACTCAACAATGGCTGAAACAATGTCCCATGTTTCATCAAGCCTATTTAATACCAACAGCACCTTCTGAGGTTCAGGAATCTTCGTTCCATGCTGTTCCAGCTCAATAAATAAAAGTTTGCATTTGCACCAAATGCTTCTCCACATTCTCATGTGGCTGCAGTCAGGCTCTGTTGATAATTGCACAATATTGCATGCTGATTCACTCACCTGCACTTCTTAATTTCAGCCAGACCTCCTTTGCAGTCTTTAAATCAGCTACATTCAAGAATTGTTCATCTTCTAAATTTAAGATGATATAGTCCAGTGCCTTATCATGCTGCCTTTGATCTGAAACTGCTAATGGTGCCTAGGGTGGATTAACAACAATATCCCAGAGCTCCTTACCCTTCAGGAAGCAATTTTGAAGCCCAAATGATATAATTCTTCTGTCCCAATTGAGGCAGAGAGCTCTCCTGGAAATCAACAGCCTTTCTGCAAGCCTTCTCTGCCTTGTTCCTTTTACTTTTTTAACACAGGCAGTCCCTCAGCTTGATTACAGTTCAGTCTTACTGTGTCTGGTGTGCTCTGGGCCCATAACCTGTTAGAGTTTGCAGCAATCCAATCAGCATACAAGTAAAGAATTCAACAGGATTCACTTATATAAGAAGCTTTTTTATATACAGTACCATACAGCAGAAGCCAGAACCAGAACTCAAAATCCAGAAGTACAGAATCAATAATCACAGAAGCAATAGAATCACAGAAGTGTTGTGGAATGGAAGGACTAAAAAACATTCCCAGGTCAGTCAGAGATAGCTTTATTGCGCAAGGTTCAGAGCCAGATTTGTACCTGAAGCTTTGAACAAAGAAAGAACTCTGATACAATGGTTTTTATACATTTCTAAGACAAAAGATTCAGTGAGATCATACATTTTCCATATATGGTTAATCATGAGATCATACATCCGATTTTCCTTATATGGTTACATACACTAGATAATAAATTCATCTAATTACTTAAAGCATTAATCTTAGTTTACAAAATTATCTTAGCCGCACAACTTTTCTTAAGTACTCAGAGTTGCTAATGGGAGAGTTACCACTGTCCTTGGGTAAATTTATTGGATTAAGTAACTCTTTGTAACATATAGGTCTTTGTGTCATTCACAGTGAGGTCACTCAGATGTTTTTCCATATGGCAGTCCTTTCCGTGACATCTAGGTCTCAGAAGATATATTACCACTTAAAGGGGTTTAACTGTTTGTTAATGTAATTTCCAACAAGCACTTTCCTCTCTTATAATAATGTGAATACATAGGGTCTCTCAGAATTCATGTATCCAAGCACATCTTCCCCTTATAATAATGTGAATAGGATTACATGGGATGAGGGTGTGGCTAACTGATGAGGACTTATAAGTCCGAAATAGATCTATCTTAGTCTCCCAATGGGCAGCTGAGTGTTTGCTGGCTGCCAGAAAAAAAAGCCTAGAAACTAGTGGATTGTGATTTCACTGAACTAGGACTGCATAAAAATCTTGGTTTACGTAGGAAGAACCTGGCTAAAAAGAAACACATGCATGCATGCATGCATGCATGCATACATACATGCATGCATGCATACATACATACATTCAGCATGTGGGAGGGAGCATACTGCATCCCTTTCGCCTTTCAGCTCAATCCAGAATCCCTCAAGCAGTCGCATTCACAACAAACCATTTTATACCAAAATATAAATTTGAGATATAGAGATATAGATATAGATCTAGATCCGTGAACCTAAGCCACGCCCAGGCTCCAAGCTGTCTGGCTCAACAAACAGTCCCCATTGGCTGATCTGTTACCATGTGTATTCCAATTCATGAACCCTTATTCACTAACAATTTTGCACTAAATACTTTCATTGTAGAAATTGTTAAAAAGGGCCCATTATCTATAAAACAGAGGTTTTAAATATGAGCCAGACCAGTTGCTGGATGCCTTTCCTGTGACCTGTGGTGTAAAGCAGAACAGAACCCCCAGAATACATTTTGCCAGGTTTGGATGGGGGAGGAGAATTGGCTGCAAAGAGACCCACCCTCCCAATAGCGGAGCCTCCTTCCCCACTGGCCTCAGACTTCCCCAGAGCAGGACAGGTTGTGAGTGTGGGGGTGGGGGGCAGATGCGGGGCTCCTGCTGAGCGCTGCCCCATTTGCCTTGCAGCTCCTGCCGGCTGTGCTCCGAGCCATGAAGAGCCGGGCTGCTCGCCACTGCCTCACCCAGGAGCTGAATCTCCACGTGCAGCAGAACAGGGCCATGCTAGACCACCAGCAATTTGACTTCATTGTCCGGATGATGAACTGCTGCTTGCAGGTGCGGCTGGACGTCTGGGGACCCCTCCCAACCCCAGCGCCTGGCTTCCTTGGGGCTGAACCGCAGCATTGCTTTTATCTCATCACAGGACTGCAATGCCGTGGATGAGCATGGGGTCGCTGCTGCGCTTCTACCCTTGGTCACCGCCTTTTGCCGCGTAAGTAGCCGGGCTGGCATTGGTGGGATTGCGGTAGCCAAGGAGGGAAGGGACACGGGTATCCTCCGCTCAAGATATTCCTTCCTTCCTTTCCTTTTGCCATCCTCCAGAAACTCAGCCCAGGAATCACCCAGTTTGCTTACAGCTGTGTGCAGGAGCACCTGGTGTGGACCAACCTTCAGTTTTGGGAAGCCATGTTCTACAGTGACGTGCAGAACCACATCCGTGCTCTCTACCTGGAGAGTAATGAGGACTGTGCTGAGAAGGTAGGCTGAGCTTGGAAGGAGCAGAGAGGGAGGGGCTTTTGAGGCAGCTGCCTCACAGCTCATCAGCTAGACTGCTTCCCTGGTTCCCAGATGGCCGAGGAGGAATCGGCTCTGGATATCGCTGCTGTGCAGTGCCGTCTTTGGCCCACCATGAGCCGGGAGAAGCAGCAGGAGCTCATTCAGAAGGAAGAGAGCACCGTCTTCAGCCAAGCTATTCACTATGCCAACCGCATGAGCTACCTCCTGCTGCCTCTGGACACAAGCAAGAACAGGCTCCTGCGGGGCGCTGGACTGGGAGACGCTGAGAGCGTCAGCAACAGCTTAATCACCAGCAGGTAGCATCCCGCTGAGCTGGGCGAGGGCAGGGCGGAGACGCAGGCAGGGGAGGAAGAGGAGGGTGTTTGTGCTCAGGGACCTCTCTGCCTTCTCAGCATCGCTGGCAGTGTGGCGGACAGCTATGACACCGAAAGTGGCTTTGAGGATGCCGAAAGCTCCGATGTGGCCAATTACGTGGTACGGTTCATCAACCGCTTTGTGGATAAGGTCTGCACAGAGAGCGGAGTCACCAATGAGCACCTCAAGGGGCTACATGTCATGATCCCAGGCAGGTGCACCCTTAGCTGAGAATGGTCTGGAGGGGATGGGGGTGGCCCTGAGAGGGGCTCTCATTGCCTTTTCTCCTGCGATCCGCAGACATTGTCCAGATGCACATCGAGACCCTGGATGCCGTGCACCGAGAGAGCAAGAGGCTCCCTCCAATACAGAAGGTGAGAGCTCCAGTCTGGGCATCTGGGGGAGGAGCTGCCCGCAGGAGTGAGGCAAGCAGCCTTAGTTCCAGTAGGCTCATCGGCTTCTGGCTAGAGGTGAGCAGGCTTTGCTTCTCGCAGCCCAAGCTCCTCCAGCCGAACCTGCTGATTGGAGAGGAGAGTGTGATGGGTGGTCTGCGCGTTTACCTGGTGCCCGACGGCAGGGAAGAAGGCTCTGGAGGCAGCCTCGGGGGGCCTCCTCTGCTTCCGGCTGAAGGAGCGGTCTTCCTTACCACCTACCGCATCATCTTCAAGGGCACACCCACCGACCCACTAGGTAAGAGGGCACCAGAGCGGTGCAGGCTTCTGGGAGAGAGTGCCAGGAAATGGGAGAAAGGTCCCTGCGTCTGAAGACAGGCCATCCTAAAAGGCAGGCCTCAAGGGGGTCCTTGGAAGAGGCCATGAAGGAGCCCAAGCCCAACCGTCTGCTTAGTGCAGGAACCCAAATTAAGGCAGGCTGGCTGAGAGAGAGAACAGTCTTGACCACCCCCCTGGGTGACCCCCTCCTTAGGTATTTATAGAATCTCTCTTGTGCACACAGATTCATGCACACACAGAGAGAGAGAGAGAGGGAGAGAGAGAGAGAGAAAGAGAGAGAGAGAGAGAGAGCGCTATCCTTTCGCAAGGTTAAATGTTCCCAACTCTCAATCCTTCTTCCTAGAATTTAGTTTATAATCCCTTAATCAACCATATATCAGTGCCTGAATCCTTGAAATCGGGTGCCCAGAACTGGACCCTTGAGATGGGATCTCCTAGTGCAGAATAAATGGGGGAAGTGACCTGCTCTGGCTCAGATGATTTCCATCAACTCCAAAGGAGCCTAGAATCGTGTCTGCTTGTTTTGCAGCAAAGGAGCTTTCTGACAAGCATTTGCCTCTCTTGCATTTTTATTTTGTTATTTATACTTTCTGCCTACTTCTTTAATTGTATCAATATTATTTTAAATTTTATTTCAGTCTTTATGACATTGTAACAATAGCACTTAGACTTACATACCGCTTCACAGTGCTTCACAGCCCTCTGTAAGCAGTTTACAGAGTCAGCCTCTTGCCCCCAACAATCGGGTCCTCATTTTACCTACCTCAGAAGGATGGAAGGCTGAGTCAACCTGGAGCTGGTCAGGATCGAACTTCAGGCAATGGGCAGGGTCAGCCTGCAATACTGCACACTAACCCCTGCGCCACCACAGTTGTTGTTATTTGTGAAGTCATGTCTGACCCGTCGTGACCCCATGGATAACGTTCCTCCAAGCTTTCCTGTCCTCTACCATCCTCTAGAGTCCATTTAAGCTCACGCCTACTGCTTCAGTGACTCCATCCAGCGACCTCATTCTCTGTCGTCCTTTTCTTCTTTTGCCCTCAATCTTTCCCAGCATTAGGCTCTTCTCCAGTGAGTCCTTCCTTCTCATCAAGTGGCCAAAGTATTTCAGTTTCATCTTCAGGACCGGACCTTCTAAGGAGCAGCCAGGGTTGATCTCCCTGCATTAAATGCTTGAAACCAAGCATTTAATGGCAAGTGCCATACCATGTGCATTAATCAAACAGGTGGCAAGAAAGCAGGGGCAGTCAGGCACAACACTGGTTATGTAGACAGTAAATATAGGGTCAGTCAAAATGGACTCAAATGTCTATACACCAATGCAGAGTATGAGGAATAAACAGAGTGAATTAAAAATTCAAGTAAATGAGGGCAGATATGATATTGTTGCCATTACGCAACAATACCCACAAATGGAACATACAGCTAGAGGGATATCAATTATTTAAAAGAAATAGACCAAATAAAAGAGGAGGTGGAGTTGCACTATATATAAGAAATAACTACATCTCTACAGAAATAGAGCACAACAATGATGAAAATTATCTTGAATGCATTTGGGTCAATATTAAAGTGGGGGGGGGGGAATGACATTGCCATAGGTCTATACTATAGGCCACCCAACCAAACAGAAGAAGTAGATGAACTTTTTGCTAGTCAACTAACTAAGGTATGTAGGAAGCACATGACAATACTAATGGGGGATTTTAACCAACCTGACATCAACTGGGAGACAAACTCTGCACCAGGTGGAAGATCCAACAGGTTCCTAACAAACCTAGCAGACAAAAGTTTCCCAAAAAGTAGAGAAGGGAATAAGGAATAAGGGAATCAGCCATATTGGACTTAATTCTCACTAACAGAGACGAAATGATAGAAGATGTTGAAGCTACAGGAACCTTGGCGGCAAGTGATCACACAATATTGGAATTCAACATTATACAAACACAAAGTAGTAGAACAAAGTCAAACTAGAGTCTTGGACTTTAAGAGAGCTAATTTCAATAAACTTAGAGAGAGCTTGAGAAGGATTCCATGGATGAGAATCCTCAAGGGAAAAACAACTCAAGAAGCTTGGGAAATTTTGAAAAGAGAGATAATAAAAGGATAAGGATAAGGATAATTTTATTTCTATATCGCCCCTCTCCCGAAGGACTCGGGGCAGTGTACAGCCAGGGAAAAACACAATACAAATATCACAATTTAAATTTAAAAATTATTAAAAGTATTACATTTTAATGTAATGGCCTGGGGTCAAGAGGGGGGATAACGTTCATCCAGATAAGGTTTTTACCATCAGTACTGTGGTTGGGAGGGGTAGATATGGCGGGAGCAGGGGGCCATATCGTGTTAGGGGAGCGCGCGCCCGCTGTCTTCAAGCGGTGGCGCGCTCCGGCCCCCAAAGTTCCACTCGTTCTCCAGGTGGCGCAGATCCTCAGGGCCCTGGCCTCCGTCTGATGTTATGCAATGCCAGATCTGTAGTAAATAAAGCCCCCCTCATTTGTGATCTTGTTCAGGAGGGGGGAGCGGACCTGGCAGGTATTACGGAAACCTGGTTGGGCCAAGAGGGGGGGTCCCTCTCATTGAAATGTGCCCACCAGGTTTCCGCGCATTCCATCAGCCGAGGTTGCAGGGTAGGGGCGGGAGGGTAGCGGTTATTATTAACGAAGGTCTGAGACCGAGGGAGGCCACTGTTCCTCAGACGGCCGGCTTTGAATCCCTCCTTGTGAAATGGGGTCACGGGGTTCAGATGGGTTTGCTGATCACGTACCTGGCTCCCTGCCATGTGGCAGCAGCCCTGCCCGAGCTACTCAGCGTCATCGCCACAGTGGCGGTTGAGACCCCTAGGTTTATGGTCAGGGGGATTTCAACCTGCCGTCCGTAGGTGAGACATCGGTGATGGCTCGGGAGTTCATGGCTTCCATGACAGCTATGGACCTGACCCTACCCACACGGGGGGAAACACGCTGGATCTGGTTTTTGTCTCTGGACAGTGGTTGAGTGATCTCGAGATAGGGGATATAGTCACCGAGCCCTTGTCATGGTCTGATCACTCTCTCCTTCGTCTTGACCTTCGAACCGCTACACCCCGCCGCAGGGAGGCGGAGCCGGTAAGGTGGTTCCGCCCCAGGCGCCTGATGGAACCTGATAGGTTCCAGATGGAGCTTGGGCCATTCCCTGAGGCTCTGGCACATGCCTCGACTGGAGACCTAGTGGCCGCCTGGGATAGGGCGGCCGCTGGAACTCTGGATCGGGTCCTGCCTTTGCGGCCTCTGACCTGGCGCCAATCTCATTTAGCTCCTTGGTTCACTGAGGACTGGGTAGTCTCAGGGGGAGGGACTGGGGCAGGTCTTGAGAATGTTATCTGGGATGAGTTTGATCCTGTGACCCCTGAGGACATGGACAGGATTCTGGGTAGTCTGAACGCGACCACTTGTTTATTGGACCCATGTCCCTCCTGGTTAGTGCTGGCTTCTCGGGAGGTGACACGAGGCTAGTTCCAGGGGATTATAAATGCTTCGTTGGGTGAGGGTGTCTTTCCTGCCGCCTTGAAAGAGGCGGTGGTGAGGCCTCTCCTCAAGAAGCCTTCCCTGGACCCGGCAATGTTGGTAAATTATCGTCCGGTCTCCAACCTTCGTTTTGTAGCGAAGGTTGTTGAGAGTGTGGTTGCGCAACAGCTCCCCCAGCACCTGGATGAAACGACGTATCTGGATCCGTTCCAGTCGGGCTTCAGGCCCGGGTACAGCACGGAAACGGCATTGGTCGCGTTGGTTGATGATCTCTGAAGGGCTCGGGACAGGGGGTGCTCCTCTGTCCTGGTCCTGTTAGATCTCTCAGCGGCTTTTGATACCATCGACCATGGTATCATGCTGCACCGGTTGGAAGAGTTAGGGGTGGGAGGCACTGTGTTGCAGTGGTTCTCCTCCTTTCTCTCTGACCGGTCGCAGTCTGTGTTGACAGGGGGACAGAGGTCGACCCCGAGGCACCTTGCTTGTGGGGCGCCACAAGGGTTGGTCCTCTCGCCTCTCCTGTTCAACATTTATGTGAAGCCGCTGGGCAAGATCATCCGTGGTTTCGGGGTGGAGTACCATCAGTATGCTGACGACACCCAGCTGTACATCTCCACCACGGATCACCCCAACGATGCCCTTGAAGTGATGAACCGGTGCCTGGAGGCCGTACGGATCTGGATGGGGAGGAACAGGCTCAGGCTCAACCCATCCAAGACCGAGTGGCTGTGGTTTCCGACGTCCCGATATAGTCAGTTGACGCCATCACTGACTATTGAGGGCGAATCATTGGCCCCCACGGAGAGGGCTCGCAACTTGGGCGTCCTCCTGGATTCACGGCTGTCTTTAGAAGAGCACTTGATGGCCGTGACCAGGAGGATTTTTTATCAGGTTCGCCTGATTCGCCAGTTGCGTCCCTGTCTGGATCGGGACTCGCTACGCACGGTCACTCATGCCCTCGTCACCTCCCGCCTGGACTATTGTAATGCTCTCTACATGGGGCTCCCCTTGAGGAGCACCCGGAGGCTCCAACTGGCGCAGAGTGCGGCCGCACGGGTGGTAATGGGAGCGACATGGCGCTCCCATGTAACACCTCTCCTGCGCGAGCTGCACTGGCTCCCGGTGGTCTTCCGGGTGCGCTTCAAGGTTTTGGTTACCACCTTTAAAGCGCTCCATGGCTTAGGACCTGGTTATTTACGGGACCGCCTACTACCACCAATAGCCTCCCACCGACCAGTACGCTCTCATAGAGAGGGACTCCTCCGGGTGCCGTCAGCCAAACAGTGTCGACTGGCGGCCCCTAGGGGGAGAGCCTTCTCTGTGGGGGCACCTACCATCTGGAATGAGCTCCCCCCGGAGATACGGAGGATCCCGGATCTGCGCTCCTTCCGCCATGCTGTAAAGACCTTTTTATTCCATCAGGCGGGCTTGGCCTAATCTCTTCCCTTTTTAAATACGTAAATTTTAATCTGTTTTTAAATTATTGGGGTGTTTTAATCTGTCTGGGCCAAAATGATTTAATTTGATTTTATCTGGTTTTTAAATTTTTGTTATTTATGTATTTTATTGTTGGCTGTTCACCGCCCTGAGTCCTTCGGGAGTAGGGCGGTATACAAATCAAATAAACCTAAACCTAAACCTAAACATTTAAGGCCAATTAACTAAAAAACCCAAAAATTTAAGAACTCTGAATTTAAAACTCAGTTATGAAGCTAGCCCTGCCTGTTGGAAGAGCAGGGTCTTAAGAGCACAGCGGAAAAGCCCAGTGTAGCACAATCCGGGTATTTCGTTGCGCACTCAAGACCCTGTTGTTCCGCCAGGCCGGGCTATCAGCATAACAATTTTAAATTGGGTTTTAAAATTCTGGGGTTTTAAAATTCAGCCGAATTTATTTAATAATTTTAAACTATTTTAACTGATGTTGTTTTGTGTTTTTAATAGGCTGTACACCACCCTGAGTCCTTCGGGAGAAGGGCGGTATAGAAATAAAATTATTATTATTATTATTATTATTATTATTATTATTATTATTATTATTATTATTATTATTATTATTATTATTATTACCAATGAAGAAGAAAAATAATAGATTTCAAAAGAAACTAGCATGGCTGCATAAAGAACTCTCTAACAAATTGAAAGACAAAAAGGACAAGTATAAAAGTGGAAAGAGGGGCAAATAACTAAGGCAGAATATCAGCAAATAGCCTGACCCTGTAAAGATGAAGTGAGGAAAGCTAAGGCTCACAATAAACAAAGGCTTGCGACTAAAGTAAAAAATAACAACAAAAAAAAAGCTTCTTCCAACTTATTAAAAACAAGAAAAAAGTCAAGGAAACAATTGGCCCATTGCTGGGAGAAAGTGACAAGAAGGTGACAAGCAACAGGGAGAAAGCAGAACTACTTAACTCATTTTTTGCATCTGTCTTTACACAAAAGGAAAAAACAGTCCAACCTATCAAAAACAGCACCACAAAAAACAGATTAGGAATACAAATTAAAATAGGGAAGAAAATGATAAGTGAACACTTGTCTACCCTAGATGAGTTCAAATCACCAGGACCGGATGGATTACACCCCAAGGTTTTGAAGGAACGGGCAGACGAGATCTCAGAACCACTGAACTATATCTTTCAAAGATCCTGGAGCACAGGGGAACTGCCAGAGGATTGGAAAAGAGCTGATGTAGTTCCCATCTTCAAAAAAGAAAAAAAAAATAGGTCCAGGAAACTACAGACCTATCAGCCTGACCTCCCGGTCTGAATCTGATCAAACACAGTTAAGAATCCATATTAGCTCTTATCTTGTGGCGATGGAAGCAGAGAAGTGGGATCACTTCACCGCTCTCATTGCATCTGCAGAAAACCGCCCAGCGGCCCTGTTTAGATTGACCCGCTCTCTTCTTAATCAGGGAGCGAGGGAAGACCTCTTACAGGACAGAGCTGAGGATTTTGTACAGTTTCTGCAAGATAAAATCACTCAGATCCAGATTGGATTGGACTCTGACTGGGCAGAATCCATCCAGGAGACTGGGGTAAGTCTTGGGAGTAGTATCTGGGTTGAGTTTGACCCTGTTTCCGTCGATGAAGTGGACACAATTGTGGGTAGACTGGGTGCCTCCACGTGTTTTTTGGATCCGTGTCCCTCTTGGCTTGTTTCAGCTGCCCGGGAGGTCACTGAGGACTGGATCCAGGCAATTGTCAACACTTCCTTGAGGGAGGGGGTCTTCCCCGCCTCTCTTAAGGAGGCGGTGGTTCGACCCCTCCTCAAGCCTGCCCTGGATCCAGACTCACTTAATAATTATCGGCCTGTCTCCAACCTTCACTTTTTAGTGAAGGTTGTTGAGTCCGTGGTGGCACAACAGCTCCCACAGTTCCTGGAGGAAATGGAGTTCCTAGACCCGTACCAATTGGGGTTCCGGCATGGGCACAGCACGGAAACGGCATTGATCGTGTTGAGGGTAAACTGCCCTCTGCAGAGTAGAGCGACGGACTAGACAGCGTTGCAACACAGATACTCTCAGACTCTGAACGTTGTTAGAAAAATAAATAGTCTTTACTTGTTGTAAAACAAACAAACCTGGCTTCTCATAAACAAAGATAACACTTTCAATACAAAACAAAGTTTGCTTACAGTTCTAGTTCCGTAACACCGTCACAGTATCTTTAGCAGTAATATCACGAGCAGGTGTGAGCAGGAGTGAATGAACTTCCTGCCTTCTTTTTATTTCTGTTTTAACCACTTAATCAATTAGTCATCTTGTAGCAGTTAAAGTTACAGTACATATTATCTACCCAACCGTAGGATAAGGATCCAACATTCTCCCCTTTGGGTAGACTAATATATTTACAATCTTAAACCATACTGTTCACATGTATCTATATGTTTCCTTCTTATTTTATTTATTTTATTTTATTAATTTAATTTGTATACCGCCCTTCTCCCAGAAGGGACTCAGGGCGGTGAACAGCCAAAATTAAAAAACATACAAATACAAAAGTTAAGATAATTAAAAGAATTAGATAATTGGCTACCCAATTTAAAACCCCAAATCCATAAAATTTAAAATCCCAATTAAAAACCATTTAGGCTAGGCCGGCTTGATGAAATAAAAACGTCTTCAGGGCTTTACGGAAGGTCCGGAGGTCCGGGATCAATCGTATTCCAGGAGGCAGCTCATTCCACAGGGTGGGTGCCCCCACAGAGAAGGCTCGCCCCCTGGGGGCCGCCAGCCGACATTGCCTTCCCTGTGCTTTTGTGAAATGATCAGCCACATTGTTTTCTGATGCACAATATACAAGTTCTATCATCTTGTTCTTTATACATTCTCTTACATTGAGATATCGAAGATCTGTATGTTTTGTTCTAGTCTTTACAGCTATATTTGTCGCCATTTTTATCGCTGCCTGATTATCTTCGTATACTATTATAGGATCTTGTATATCTATTCCTAAATCTAGCATCAGCTGCTTAATACTGATCAAATCTGTACATAACAAAGATAAACAAGAAAACTCTGCTTCCATTGTAGACATACTTAAATGCTTCTGTCTTATTGAACGCCACCATATCAAAGATTTTCCCAGAAATACAGCGATTCCTGAGGTTGATTTTCTTGTATTCACATCTGTTGCAAAACTAGCATCTGCATAAGCGGTTACATGCAACTCTTCTGCTGGTTGTAGATACAACGCATGATGCATGGTATATTTCAGATATCTAAGAATACATTTTGCTCCTTGCCAGTGTCTTTCTGTAGGTTCCGTGTTGAATCTAGCTAATTGGTTCACACTATAAGAAATATCGGGTCTAGACCAATTGCTAATGTATGATAAACTGCCAATCAACGATTGGTATATTCCTTTATCAAATAATGGACTTTGCACATCAGTGTTGCAATAATCTTGAACCATAGGTGTCTTCGATGGTTTACACAATTCCATTCTGAACTGTTTTAATAGATTATTAATTTTATCAGTTTGGGATAATTTAAATCCTCCCCTCGTTTTCTCGATCCTTACACCTACGTATTGTTGTATCTCCCCTAGATTTTTAATCCTGATATGAGCTTTTAATTCATCAACAATCCTGTTGGCCTCTTGCTCATTCTTTGTAATCAGAGCTATATCGTCCGTAAAAAGAAGTAATAATGATACTATACCATCCCTTTCCATTTTAAATAAACATGGATCTGCTAATGTTTTTACAATGTTTTTACAATGCACTGGTTCCATTCATAACCTGACTGTTTTAACCCATACAGACTTTTCTTTAATAACTAACAGTCAGCCTTCCCATTTTCCTCAAATCCTGAGGGTTTCTTTAAATAAATTTCATGCTGTAATGATGCATGCAGATATGCAGTCTCTACATCTAAATGGGTAACTGTATATTTATTTCTAGCTGCCCATACCAACGCTGCTCTTAATGTAATGGCTTTTAAGCTTGGAGCGAATACTTCATCATAATCATTAGGAGACTGAATAAATCCTTCAGCTACTAGCCTAGCTTTATATATTGGTATCCCATCTATCCCAGTTTTTAATTTATATACCCACTTACTACCGAGTATAGTTTTCCCTTTTGGAATTATTACAGACTCATACACTTTCAAATTCTGCAAAGATTGTAGTTCTTTAGTCATTGCACCTCTCCACACTTTCTGGTCTTCAGGTGGAAACGTGGTCAACTCATTAAATGTAGTAGGGACTTTATTTACTTGATAGAATGTAGTTGCCTGATACCTATCAGGTGGTCTTGTTACTCTACTCGACCTTCTTGGGAGTTCAGGACTTACAGATTGCCTCTCCACCTTAACCTCTTGCTGTACTATGTCTTTCTCTTCCTCTTTGCTCTGGATATTTGGCATTTCATTGGTAGCTTCAGTCTGAGTTTCAATAATAACCTCATTTTCAGTACCTAATTTATTCCACCCTACATGCTCCATAAACCTGGCATTTGCACTGTTAACTACCGTTGCTGTTCCTTTTACCCAAAATCTGTGGTTTGAATTATAACCAACAAATATTAATTGTTGTGCCCTACTCTGGCCCTTACGCCTTAACTGCGCTGGAGTATGTACCCATGCAGGTGATCCAAATGTGTGTATGTAGCTCAAATCTGGCTTCCTTCCATGCCATACGGTATATGGAATTTTGTTAGTGGTTGTATTTATGGTGCTGTTTAAGAGTGTATTTGCACACATAATGGCTTCTCCCCATAAATTAGCCGGTAAACCTGCATCAGCTAACATTGATCTCATCATTGCTTGTAGAGTTTGTCCTCTCCTTTCAACATACGAGTTATGCTGTGTCCGATATGGAGCTGAACATTTGTGTTTTATACCAGCATTATCTAACATTGATTTAAACCTTGTGTTGACAAACTCAGTACCATTGTCAGTTACAATGGTAACTATTTTTTGATTTGTTTTTCTCTCCATAAACTTAATCCATTGAACAAAAATACCGAAAAGTATCTACCTTAGACTTCAATAGGTAGCAAAAACCATACCTGGAATAATGGTCAACTATACTGAGAACATAGCAAGCACCCCCTAAACTAACCTTCATTAGCCCTATTAAATCAGCAAATACCACTTCCAGTGGTCTCTTCGTTTTAAACCCCGCAAACCTATTAGCAGGGATTGTTCTACTTTTCTGCTGATTACAAATATTGCAATTTAAATACTGGTTACATGGTTTCAGCTTCAACCCATCAACTAATTTTACAGTTTTCTGTAACATCTTAAAACTGATAACATGGTTATCAGATAACCATGTAACATGGTTACCAGATAATACATATAAACCATCTTTCAGTTTTCCAATAATCTTGGTTTCACCTTTTTCAATTAAACAATCATTGGTTCTAAATGTTACTGTATATCCTAGCTTAACCAATACTCTAACTGAAATCAAATTAAAGTTTAGGTTTGGAACATATAACATATGCATTTTTTCTTTTACATATGGACATATTGCCACATGCCTTTAGCTTCCACCCATTTGCTAAAGAAACATTATTATTACTAGGCAACATTTTCACAAAATAGTTTTGTGTTCTGACAATGCATAGCGACACCCCGCTATCAATAACCCACGAATCGTGGTTAAGTGGTTTCTTATCAGACATAGCTACATTACATTGTTTTTTATCATTAACCATAGTTTTTGGTTTCAGCCTTCTGCAAAACTTGGCTATATGACCCTTCTTGCCACAATTAAAACAATGTTTTTCAGCATATACATGGTTATTTGCCTTTACATTTACATTAATCACCTCAGGTTCTTCCCTTAGTTGTTTTCTTTCTTCTCTCTTTCTGGCCTCTTCTAGTAGTCGTGAGGTTACATTGGCCAAAGTTAGTTCCTGCTGTGTGAGAACTTCAAATGATGTTACTACGTCGTCGTAGCTTTCATCTAGCGATGATAACAGTATATAAACCTGTTGTTGCTTGGAAAAAACCACCTCCTTCTGGTGTAGCTCTCGAAAAATGCTTTTTATGCAATTCGGGTGTGTTAACATGTCACCACCCTTAAGGAGTCTTGTGCGAAACAACTTTCGTGTAATGTTAATTTGCGCCCCTACAGTGTCACGAACATAAAGACTTTTCAAATTTCCCCAGCATTTTGCAGCAGACTGTTCACCCTCTATGTGAACAAGCTGGGTATCGTCTAGAGACAAACCAATAATACACGATGCACTCTCATTCTTCCTCTGGAACTCGGCTATCTTCCTTGCATCCTCGGCATCGTTGGCATTCCAGGAGGTCACATCTGGTGGATTCTGCACTATATCCCATAGCCCTTCTTTGCACAACAGGAGACTGCACTTGGTGGACCAGGATTTGTAGTTGGTGCCATCCAGCCGGGTAACCAGCGATAAGTTGGGAGCTTGACTTTGTGCCATCCTCACCAGGAGATTAAATACGTATCAGAACGTCTGGAGCAATAATATGTGCTGCAACTCTCTTATTGCTGTAACTGGTACACACACTCTGGCACTGAGCCCATAACCAGTGTTGAGGGTAAACTGCCCTCTGCAGAGTAGAGCAACGGACCAGACAGCGTTGCAACACAGATACTCTCAGACTCTGAACGTTGTTAGAAAAATAAATAGTCTTTACTTGTTGTAAAACAAACAAGCCTGGCTTCTCATAAACAAAGATAACAGGTCGCTCTGGTGAATGATCTCTGGCGGGCCCAGGATGGAGGTTGTTCCTCCATCCTGGTCCTACTTGACCTCTCAGTGGCTTTCGATACTATCAACCATGGTATCCTACTGCAGCGACGGGGGGTTGGGGGTAGGAGGCACTGTTTTACAGTGGTTCTCCTCCTACCTCTCAGGTCGCTCGTAGTTTGTATGGGCGGGGGGGGCAGAGGTCCACCCCGAGGCCCCTAACTTGTGGGGTGCCTCAGGGGTCGGTTCTCCCCCCCCTACTCTTTAACAACTATATGAAGCTGCTGGGTGAGATTATTTGTGGTTTTGGGGTGAGGTATCATCAATATGCTGATGATACTCAGCTATACATCTCCACCCTGGACCACCCTGGGGATGCCCTTTCCATGATGTCCCGATGCCTGGAGGCGGTACAGGCCTGGATGAGTGGGAACAGGCTCAGACTCAACCCCTCCAAGACTGAGTGGCTGTGGATGCCAGAACCTCGTATTCTAGAGGTCCCATCACTTTTGATGGCGGGGAGGTACTTGCTCCCGTTGAAAGGGCCCGCAACTTGGGTGTCCTCCTGGATTCCCGGCTGTCGCTAGAAGACCATCTGACGGCCGTGACCAGGGGAGCTTTCGCGCAGGTTCTCCTGGTACGCCAGTTGTGCCCTTTCCTAGACCGAGATGCCCTTCGCACAGTCACTCATGCCCTGGTTACTTCTCGCTTGGATTACTGCAACTCCCTCTACATGGGGCTGCCCTTGAAGTGCACCCGGAGGCTCCAGCTGGTCCAGATGCGGCCGCGCGGGTTGTTACGTGAGCTCCCTGTTACTCCCGCATAACACCTCTCCTACGCGGGCTGCACTGGTTACCAGTGGTCCTCCAGATCCGCTTCAAGGTGCTGGTACTTACCTATAAAGCCCTACATGGCTTAGGTCCAGGGTATTTGTAGGACCATCTCCTGCCCGCCTCTCACCATCCTGTCCGCTGTCACAGGGCTGCCCTCCTCAGGGTACTGTTGACCAGACGATGTCGGCTGGCGACGTCCAGGGGTAGAGCGTCTCTGTGGGCGCTCCTGCCCTCTGGAATGAATTACCCACCGAGCTCTGGATGGCCCCTGATCTCCGCTCCTTCCGTCGAGGCCTAAAGACTTGGCTGTTTCAACAAATGGTTGATTCTTGGGTTTTATTATTTATTTGTCCCTGTTTTAATTGGTTTTTAATTAGGATTTTCCTATATTATTGTATGTTTTTTAACTTGTGTTCACCTCTCTGAGTCCTTTGGGAGAAGGGTGGCATATAAATATTTACAAATAAATAAAATAAATAAATAAATACCAGGGAAGATTCTGGAAAAGATAATCAAACAATGAATCACCGAACACCTAGAAGCAAACCAAGTAATAACCAAAAGCCAACATGGCTTTGTCAAAAACAGATCATGCCAGACTAATCTTATTGCATTCTTTGATAAAGTGACAAAATTAGTGGACCAGAGGAATGCTGTCAATATAATTTACTTGGACATTAGTAAAGCATTTGATAAAGTAGACCATAACCTACTACTAGATAAAGTAGAAAAATGTGGGTTAGACAGCATCACCACCAGATGGATTTGTAACTGGCTGACCGACCGCATTCAACGTGTAGTCCTCAATGGAACTGCATCTACATGTCACACAGGAGCGCCATGTTGTTCCCATAACCACCCGCGCGGCCGCACTCTGCACCAGTTGGAGCCTCCGAGTACTCCTCAAGGGGAGCCCCATGTAGAGAGCATTACAATAGTCCAGGCGGGAGGTGACGAGGGCATGAGTGACTGTGTGTAGGGAGTCCCGATCCAGAAAGGGACGCAACTGGCAAATCAGGCGAACCTGATAAAAAATCCTCCCGGTCACGGCCGTCAAGTGCTCTTCTAAAGACAGCCATGAATCCAGGAGGACACCCAAGTTGCGAGCCCTCTCCGTAGGGGCCATCGATTCGCCCCCAATAGTCAGCGATGGCGTCAACTGACTATATCGGGACATCGGAAACCACAGCCACTTGGTCTTGGATGGGTTGAGCCTGAGCCTGAGCTCAGTGAGCCTGAGTGGCCTATTGCTTTTCCCTACTTTCTTCAATTTAAGTAAATTTTGCCAAAAAAGTTTTTTATTTTTATTTCTTATAAACACATTTACATGTACAGTCAATTATCCATAATTTTTCATTCATCTTACCTTTTAACTTTCATTTTTAATTTTTACTTTTTCGGGGCTGCTTTTTTACCATTTACTTTTACTCCAACCTTTCTTCTTTTCCTCCCCTTCTCTTCCTCTTTCTCCTCCTACTTTCTTCTTTCTTCCTCTCCTTCTCTTTCCTACTTCCCCTTCCCTTCCCCCACTCCTCTCTTCTTCCCCCTTCTAACCTTCTCTTCTACTCCTCTTTCCCCTCCCTTTTCTTCCTCTCCTTTTCCCTTTCTTCTTTCTCCTCTCCTCTCTTCTCCCTTCCTCTCTCTCTACTCCTTCCCCTCTCTCTTGTTGTTTCCCTTTTCAGTTCAATCTAAAGTGGTATTTGAGCAGCCACGATTTTCTAATTCTCTTAATTCTCATTTCAATTTCTTATTCAATTATTATTTATTTTTATTTCATCATTTGTGTACATTTTGTAATATCTCATTTTTTTCCCTTTTACCCCCCTTCCCCTTGCTCCTTTTACTTGGCATCATCTGGGTATCTATTTTTTTAATTGTTTTCTCCCATCTGTTCTCTATTTTATCTCTATATCCTTACTCATATTTCCTTTCTAACCAATCATAAATTTTTTCCCATGAAATATATCAACTCCTCTTTATCTTTTATTCTCAATGTTAATCTATTCTTTTCTGCACATTCTAAAATTTTCTTTATAATTTCTCCTTCCAACGGGATTTTATCTGCTTTCCAATTTTGTGCAAATACAATTCTAGCCGCTGTTATTATATGAATAATCAAATATGTATCTTCTTTATTGTAATTCTCTGGTAATTCCCAGTAAGAATATCTCTGGCTTTAACTCTATATGTTGCTGCAACATTCCCTCTAACCATGTTTGTATTTTCATTCAATAATGTTTGGCTTCTTTACACAACCACCACATATGGTAGTATGATCCCGGCAATTGGTGACATTTTCAACACTTAGCTGATTTATCTTTAAATATCTTAGCTAATCTTTCTGGTGGCATATGCCATCTCTAAAACATCTTATGCAAATTTTCTTTATAAGCTGTTGTCATTGGTTTTTTTTATTGCAAAAGTTTTACAATTACATTTTCACCCCATTTCCCCCCCCCAACCCACCCCAAACTTCCCAACCTCATCCTCCCTAACCCTCCCTAACCCTCCCCTCCCCCCGGACTTCCACAAAATATACTTTAGAATATTTATATATATACATCAGGAAAAAAAAACCCTTTATATAAAAACTTGAACCCCTCCATCCCCCATATAATTTTTCATCTTCACTAAATTAAAATTTCTATCTTAATATAACGTTTTCAAATAAAAGCTATTTGGTACTTCCTGGTTTGATATTTGGTCTGCACATAATCTATCCACTTTTTCCATTCCCATTCATAAGTCTCTTGTGTGCAATCTTTTAAATATGCTGAAATCTTCGCCATCTCTGCAAAACTGGCCATCTTCAAAGTCCATTCCTCGATAGTGGGCAAAGCTTTATTTTTCCAATATTTACCTATCAATAATCTCGCTGCTGTTATCATATATAAAATCAACTTCGTTTCACCCAATGTAAAACCCTCAACTATACCCAGTAAAAACAATTGTGGAGAAAATTGAATTTTTTTCTTCAAAACATTCTGCATAACCCACCAAATTTTAGCTGTTGTCATTGTTAATTTATAGTCTCTTTCCCAAAGTTTTTGCCATTTCTCCAATTCTATGGTGTATCCAAAATTCTTTGCCCATGCTATCATTGTTTCTTTTACTTCTTCATCTTCTAGTCTGATCCGCAATAAATAATTATATAATTTCTTAATTATTTTCTCATCTGTTCCTGTCACTATTTCCCCAAGTTAAAGCCATATTGTCTACGATCTGCTTCATATCTTGATTGTATTTGCAGTCTTGTATACCAACCTATCTCAATCCCTTGACTCTCTAGTTCTTGTTTTTGTTTCAGTTCTCCCCGATCTGTCAAGATGTCCTTATATCTAATAATATTCCACATATTCACAATATTTGGGTATGTCACCGCTTCTATTGTAGAAAGCCACATTGGTATATTCAGATAATGTTTTTCTTTCACTCTCTCCCACACTGATAACAAACCATTTCTTACGTAATGTCTTTGGAAATATCCATGTATCCTTTGTTTCCCGTACCATAAAAGGCATGCCAACCCAGTTGTAAATCATGACCCTCCAAAGTCAATAGTCTTATATTCCTCAGTGAAATCCATTATTTAATCCATGTTAAGGCTGCCGCTTGATAATACAATTCCCAATTCGGTAGGCCAAACCCACCTCTAGTTCTTGTATCTTGTAGCATTTTTATGTTGATTCTTGCTCTCTTTCCTTGCCACACATATTTCCATGTTATTTTCTTCAACTCTTCAAAATATTTTTTCTCCAGTTTTATTGGTATAGTTTGAAATAAAAATAATATTTTTGGTAATACATTCATTTTTATTAATGCTATTCTTCCCATTAGTGATAATTGCAAGTTTCTCCATTTCTCCAGGTCTGTTTCAATTTGTTTTTTCAGTTTATAATAATTGTCTTCCTTGAGTTGCACATCTTGATGTCAGATAAATGCCCAAATATCTTGCATGTTGATCAAAATAAGTGGAACTATCCGGGGAGTGAGGAGAGGCCCAGCTCATTGCAGTACAGCTCACATAAAGCCTCCAAACCACTGAAAATGGAGGCATGTTCAGCACCTGCCATGATTATTCATTACTTCTGTGTAAAAAATAGGAGACACCGGAACAGCCTGTGTGAGTGCTCCTGTGTCCCTGGCCGTGGCCAACAGAGAACTCTATAACTTCCTCTGAACTGGATGATTGTAGAGGCTGGACTGGCATGGCTAGATTCGGGGTGTTGGGGGGGCTTTTCAGGAAGGGACAAGCTATCTCTTCTACTTTTTTTGTAAGTTTTTTATTTATTTTCCATTAAAAACAAATATAAACAATCCATCTCTCCTTAAATAGTGTGTCGTCTGAGTACAAATATTTCTGTGCAACATCCTTCTACAAATTATATACATTAAACAATTATACCTTATGTAACTCTTCATTTCCTTCATAACATATCTTCTAGTACAAATACAATAATAACATTAAGCATAGTTATTCTCATCATACTCATATTATCAATTGCCATTTTATTCTCATCTCTATTTTAATATATTTTCTATTCTTATTGTCTTCTTCCTTTATTTCCAATTTCCTTTTTTCCCCTCTAACCATTGGTAAAATGCTTCCCATATCATATAATAATCAGTTTGTTCTTTCTCTTTAATTGCTAGTGTTAGTCTATTCATTTCTGCACATTCTAATATTTTCCTAATCACCTTCTTTTCAGTAGGAATCTCTTCACTTTTCCAATATTGTGCAAATACAATTCTAGCTGCTGTTAATACATGAATAATTAAATATATATATATATCGTTATAAATTTCAGGCAAGATCCTCAACAAAAATATTTCTGGTTTGAACTCAATACATTGTTTTATCATCTTTTCCAACCATATCTTTATTTTTGTCCAATACTACTTTGCTTCTCCACATGTCCACCAAATATGATAATAAGATCCAGGTATCTAGTGGCACTTCCAACATTTAGCTGATTTGTCTTTAAACATCTTTGCCAACCTCGCTGGTGGAAGATGCCATCTATAAAACATCTAATATAAATTCTTTTTATATGCAGTTGACATCATTAATTTATAATTTCTGTCCCACAGTTTCTGCCATTTATCTAGTTCTATCGTATAACCAAAAATTTTTGCCCTTGCTATCATTGTCTCCTTTACTTGTTCCTCTGCTAGCTTTCACCCAGTAAATAATTATACAGTTTCTTTATTAATCTTCCATCTGTTCCTGTTAAAATTTTGTCTAATTCTGTTGATTCTTTATAAAAACCCTGTGATTTTACATCTTTCTCATATCTAGAATGTATCTGCACTTGTGCATACTATGATAAATTGATCCCTTGCTCACTCATTTTCTTTATCTTTGTATCTAACAATATTTCCCATATTAATAACATTTGGGTGAATCAATGCTTCCATTGTCGAAAGCCAGACCGGTATCCTCAAATAATGTTGTTCTTTTCTCCCGTACCATCATTAGTGCATTTCTTATACAATGTCTCTGAAAATATCCATGTATCTTATTTTTCCCATACCACAGAAAAGCATGCCACCCCAGTTGTAAATCATGTCCTTCCAGAGTCAATAATCTTGTGTTCCTCAATACAATCCACTCTTTCATCCATGTTAATACTGCAGCCTGGTAATATAGCTCCCAGTTTGATAATCCAAAACCACTTCTGCTTCTTATATCTTGCATAATTTTCAGGCTAATTCTGGCTTTTTTCCCTTGCCAAATATATTTGTGTATTATTTTATTAAGTTCCTCAAAGCATTTTTTTTTCCAGTTTTATCGGAATTGTTTGAAATAAGTACAATAGTCTTGATAATATGTTCATTTTAATTGTTGCTACTCTTCCTACCAGTAACAATTGTAAGTTCTTCCACTTTTCCAGGTCTGTTTGAATTTGTTTCAGCCACTTATAATAATTATCTTCTTTAATTGTTACACATCTTGCTGTCAACTGAATCCCTAGGTTCTTAACTTTCTTTACAATCTGAATATCTATTTTAATCTCTATACCTTTTATCTCCATATCTTGTCTAATGTTCCTGTTTAGTACTTCCAGTGTCAATATAAACAATAATGGGGACAGAGGACATCGTTGTCTTGTACCTTTCGTAATGCTAACTTTCTCAGTCATATCTCCATTTACCATTATTTTTGATATTTGTTTATGCTATATCGCCTTGATCATATTGACAAATCTCTCCCCAAAGTCCATCTTTTTTAACTGAATTAACATAAATTGCCAGTTCACATTGTCAAATGCTTTCTGTGCATCTAAGAAAATCAACTCCATTTGTTTCTCTGGATGTGCTTCATAATACTCCAAAGGATTCAAGATTATTTTCATGTTATCTTTAATTTGTCTCTTAAGTAAGAAACCATTTTTATCTGGATGTACTAATTGGTTTAAGAATCATTTTAGTCTTTCTGCCATTACTGAAGCAAATATTTTATAATCCGCATTCAACAGGGATATTGGTCTGTAGTTTTTTATTTGTTGTAAATCTGCATCTTCTTTCGGAATAAGGGTAATATATGCTTCCATCCATGAATTTGGTACATTTGCCTCTAGCAAAAGTTCATTAAATACTTCCAACATTGGATTACACAACGTTTCTTGCAGTTCTTTATAAAATTTTGCTGGTAGACCATCCGGTCCTGGTGTCTTCCCATTCTTTTGGCCCTTAATTGCTTCTGTTAATTCCATCATTGATATATGTTCATCTAACCTTAACCCAACAAAGAACTCTATAACTTCCCCTGAACTGGACAATTGTAGAGGTTGGACTGGCATTTATTTATTTATTTATTTGTTTGTTTGTTTGTTTGTTTGTTTATTTATTTATTTATTTATTACATTTTTATACCACCCTTCTCCCGAGGGACTCAGGACAGTGTACAGCCATACTAAAACATGTATATCTATAAAATTTAAAAAACAATTTAAAACAGATTAAATGATTTGGCCCTATATTAAAAACTAAAACACCCATTAAAATCCGTTCTTAAGACAGTCCAGCCTGTTGAAACAGTAGAGTCTTAAGGGCACGGCGAAAGGTACATAGGTCAGGGATCATACGAATCTCCGGGGGCAGTTCGTTGCAGAGGGCAGGTGCCCCCACAGAGAAGGCTCTCCCCCTGGGGGTCGCCAGTTGACATTGTTTAACCGACAGCACCCTGAGGAGTCCCTCTCTGTGGGAGCATATTGGCCGGTGGGAGGCCGTCGGTGGCAGAAGGTGATCTCGTAAGTACCCAGGTCCTAAGCCATGGAGCGCTTTAAAGATGTTGACAAGCACCTTGAATCGCACCCGGGAGCCATTGCCGCTCACACAGGAGCAGTGTTAACATGGGTGTGCTGTGTCGCTCCCATAATCACCCGCACGGCCGCATTCTGGACCAGTTGGAGCCTCCGAGTGTTCTTCAAGGGGAGCCCCATGTAGAGAGCATTACAGTAGTCCAGACGGGAATGGCATGGCTACATTCGGGGGGTGGGGGGGGCTTTTCAGGAAGGGACAAGCCATCTCTTCTTTGGGGACAGACACTCACTTTCCCTCTTGCAGTGACCTGCTGATCTGGCACAACTGGTCTCTCTCTCCCTCCCTCCATCTCTCTCTCTCTCTCTCTCTCTCTCTCTCTCTCTCTCTCTCTCTCTCTCTCTCTCTCTCTCTCTGTCTCTCTCTCTCACACACACACACCCCTGGGGAG
Source organism: Arizona elegans (assembly GCA_022577455.1). Classification (NCBI taxonomy): domain Eukaryota; kingdom Metazoa; phylum Chordata; class Lepidosauria; order Squamata; family Colubridae; genus Arizona; species Arizona elegans. The sequence goes on along the minus strand of JAKOOJ010000007.1, from coordinate 91,095,304 downwards.
TCAGGTAAAGAAAGGAGGTCCTGGTCACATGAGCCCCATTGGCAGAGCTCTCTGCCCATCCCAGCGCCACCTGGTTGACATCAGCAACCATGGGTGTAAGGGAAGGCTCCTACCTGGCTCTCATTGGCCTGCCCTCTTTCTCTCCTTTCCCTCCCCCCCCCCAGTGGGAGAACAGGTGGTTGTCCGCTCCTTCCCCATCGCCTCTCTGACCAAAGAGGAGAAGATTTCAGCCCAGACTCCCTTGGATCAGTTCATCCAGGAGGGCTGCGCTCAGCTCCAGCTGCGCTCCTGTACATTCCAGGTGAGTGTGCATGTCCCTTGGGGATCCTTGACCCTCCCTCCCCCCACCCTTTCAATCCCTTCAAGTAAGTGCTGAGAGAAGCCAGGGGAGTGGAGCCTGAGCCTGCCTTGGTCTGCCCTCCAGGTGCTGCGCATTGTCTTTGATGAGGAAGTGGCCTCCGAGAGCGCAGAGACCTTCCGGAAGCATCTCGGCAAGTTGCGCTACCCCCAGCACGTCTCCGATACCTTTGCCTTTATGGTGGGACAGACCAGCAAGGCCGCTCTGCCTCCCAAAGTCAAGGACAAAAACCCGTCACTCAGGTGGGGGAGGGTCTCCCTGGCGGACTCCCTTGGGTTGGGGGGGGCAGTGAGCACCCTCAGACTTCTCTCTCAGCTTCTTCTGTGTCAATTAATATAGCTCTGAGAAGTCTGAAGTGAGCAGAGGCTCATGGGGGAAGCTTGCAAGCCCCAGCGCTCCCACACGAGGGAGACAGAAAGGGGGGGGATGCTCGGGGTCCCAGCTCCTCAGTTGATGGGCATCTCTTCAAGCAGATGCTCCCAAGTCCAACATAAGGAGGGGGGGTGTCTCTTCCTGATGGGCCTTTCGAGGAGGAGCTGCCTGGGGGTCACAGGGGAGTGACCTCTCCTGCCCACTCTTTTAGGACCATCTCCAAGAACCTGGTAAAAAATGCCAAGAAAACCATTGGCCGCCAGTACGTCACCCGCAAGAAGTACAGCCCGCCTCCCTGGGAGCAGCGAGGCAGCCAGCACCTATTCCCCGAGGACAACGAGGACGAGATCTCGGGTAGGGTGGCTGCCCCCCCATCACACCCGGGGCTGGGCGGGCGGGGACACTTTCTGGTCTTTCCCTGATGTGCCTTTTGACTCCTGCAGTGTCTGAAGAGATGGAGAGGAGTACCTTGACCCCCTCGGCTGCCATCAGGCCCTCTGACAAGATGACCATGAGCCACCTGGTGGAGCGAGCCTGTTGCCGAGATTACCAGCGCCTGGGCCTGGGCACCCTGAGCAACAGCCTGACCCGCTCCAAGAACGAGCCTTTCCGCATTTCCACTGTCAACCGGATGTATGCCATCTGCAGGAGGTGAGCCAGTGGGAGGGGGCGTTTTCTCTTCCAAGCTGCCCTGAAAGCATAGATGGCCTGGCTGGCTTCTTTCCCCTTCTTGATCAGAACAGAGGTGGGAGAAAAGCAGGCCAGGAGGAGCGCTCTCTCCTCACACTCAGCTGCTGCCCCTGGAGCTTGGATAGCGCTTAAAAAGAAAATCAAGGAACATCCCAACCAGGTTCATCAAAGTCTGTGGCATTGTAGCTGCTTTAGGAAGCCACGCTGGTGTGCCAGGGATGCCTCCATGGGAATGAGCCAATCTGGGGCTCTAGGAACACGTAGATTATATTCCTGTGGTGGGAAAGCTGTGGGGCTAAATATTTGGCATTTGAGCAGGTTGGGATCCAGACGGAAGCTCCCTTCTTTGTGCGGCCTGGCCAGCAGACTCTCACACACAACACACACACACACACACACACACACACATACACGCTCCTCTTCCTCGGCTTCTGTCTGCACCTCAGCTGAATTGAGAGCGTTTCATAAACGGCTTCCTTCTAGAAAGCCAAGAAGAATAGTTTTAGTTCCCACATCTCGTTTGAAAATTCGAAGTTTAGTTTCAAAGCCTTTTATGTATCCAAACATAATGTCAGTACTTTTGCTAAAACTGTGTAATTTTAAGTTCAGTTCATTCATGTGAACTGAGAGGTGTGCAAAAAACACCAGTGTGTTGACTCATGTACGATCACCATGCTGAGAAAATGTTCCAAATTCTTATTTTTGAACACGTAATTTCATTTCTCCATAGCCCTCCACAGATTCCAGCAATAATGCAGAAAACTCTCTCTTGGGAAGGGCTCTAGTAGCTGTTAAATTCACTATTTTTGTTACAGCTGTTGTTACATCTTGTAGTTCTGTGAACCCTGCCTTGCCACACAGTCCTTCTTGGTGGATAATGCAATGAAATGGCACACCTGGGCGTCCAGGAGCTTCCAGAAATGGTGAAATTAGTGAAGAAAGCAAACTTTGCCTCCCCCACCCCCCACCCCCCACTCCATGCTGGATGCCCCATCTGTCATCACAGAGGCAACTTTAGACATATTGTCACTTGGTCACAAAAGTTGGCTACTTCATTCCCTGGTGTACTTTCTCTGGCTCTTCCCTCATTGCCTCTCCATCAGACAGCCTAGCAATGGGAGCCAATCAGACCAATGAAGTGACCTCAGGAGTTCGTCAAGACAAATTGAAAAATATTTGCCATTATTTAAGTCTCCTTTTAATTGATGTTGTATGTCAGGGTTGATTGTCATCACTCTGTCTTCAATGGTATTCCTACTGACTGGAAAATCAGAAATATGCTTAATCTTTATTTTGCATATCTTGAAACAAAAAAAGTGCACCTTATGGAGCCAGCAATGCTGAAACGTGCTGATGTTAAATTGCTAGGGCAGGGGTGTCAAACCTGTGGCCCGGATGCATAACGCACTGGCCACACCCAAGCCCAGTTTAGCAAAGGGAGGGAAAGTTGCGCTATGCCACATGACGACACAGTGATGATGCATGTTTGACATCCCTACCCTAGGGCCTCTTAAGAATTTGTTTGATTGGCCCTCTTTGAAGGGCAGCTGCTGAGAGGGGAGTTCCTTCCTTGCTTCCTCACTTTTTTCCTCAAAGCCAATGACAATTTGTTTCAAAATGTCTTTTTACATTCCACATTCTACTTATGATGGTTTCATGGCATAATCGGCACAGCAATTTGCCATGTCAGTCAATAACACCGTACTTCTGAGTCTGAAGATTCGGCCACTTCCTCTATCGTTGAGTTGAGTTATTTTCATTTGAAATTCCTCCATAACAGGGCTAGAACATTAAAAAAAAAAAACTTTGTGTTACAAATTATAAATTTCACAAGAAATGAGAAATGTTCATTTTAAGTAATAATTACACAATAACATTAAATGAATATTTAGTTACTATTAACCAAATGGTAATATGGGTTGGATTGAAACCAATGTTCTCACTTAACAACTGTTCTGCTCAATGACTGTTAGAAGGGAGTTACAACCACTGCCTGAAGTTATGACCGTTGTAGCGCCCCTGCGGTCACATGATCAGAATGTGCTGCTTGTCAGTATGCCTGTCCTTGGGACCAGAGGGACGCTGCAAGCCCCCCTCCCCACATACCTGTCTCCCCTTTTGGCCACCCTGAGCAGCACAAGAGCCTTGAGGGACAGTGTGGTTGCTCCCCGGGGTCTGCTGGGCCCTGCGGCCTTCCTGTTCTTGAAGCAGATTCAGAGATCGCTCTTCTGCGCCCTCTGCAGCTTCCAAGAGCCATGTGAAAACACACCCCACCCTCTCATGATTTTCAGGGCCACGTGAGAGCAGTACCCACTTGCGCAACTTCCAATGGGGTCCGGATGCTTTGCGAGAGCACAACCCGTTCTTACACAGCCTCTGATAATGACACAAGAGCACACCCTGTTCTCGTATGATTTTCAGAGGCTCCGGAAGACATACAACACGCCATTCTTAAGTGGCCTTCACAGCCTCCGAAAACCATGTGAGAACAAGGGGGGGGGGGAGAACTTCCTGTCGGTTATTGGGGAAAGCTAGCATGTCGCCCAAAATGTTGTGTCGTGCCACCTTTGATGTGTGTGTCATAGATTTGGTCTGATTGTCCCAGACCACAGAACAGGCCTGCCTGGGTGGAAATGCTTGATGTGGCTGAAGCTGGTAGGTCTGAGAAGCCCGGGAAAAGGTGCTTCCTCTCCAGGCAGTTTGCGTCTGGTGTCCCTGCAGATAGGCACTTGCGCTGGAGCTACAGGCTCTGCTTTGCCTCCGCAGCTACCCAGGACTGCTGATCATCCCACAGAGCATCCAGGACAACACGGTTCAGCGGATCTCGCGCTGCTACCGGCAAAACCGCTTCCCTGTGGTCTGCTGGCGGAACTCGCGCACCAAAGCGGTGCTGCTGCGTTCGGGTGGCTTGCACGGGAAGGGCGTGGTGGGTCTCTTCAAGTCCCAGAACGCTCCTGCCACAGGTACCTCTGGGGCGGGGTCTTCTTGTGGTGCCCTCCTCCTGCCCTCCCCTCCCCTGAGGTTCTCCCCTCCTGCCTCTTTTCAGGCCCTTCCCAGGCAGACTCGACCAGTCTGGAGCAAGAGAAGTACCTGCAAGCCATCATCCACTCCATGCCCCATTATGCAGATGCCAGTGGGCGCAACACACTCAGTGGCGGCTTCAGCTCTGCCCATATGAGCCACTCAGGTGAGTGGGTGGGTGGGCTTGCGCTGGCGGCCGGTCCAAGAGAGGCCAGCTGCTCTTCTTGAACCTATGTGGCCACTTCAAGGAACCACTCTGGGTGTGGCAGCTGACGTAGCCCTGTGAGGCCAGGTGAAGGAAGCCTCGGCCGGGTGAGTCACGTGTAGCTGGGGCGTCTCCATCACATTTGTTGGCAGGTCCCCCACACACATTTCATTGCTCTGCACAACCCACCCTCATTTCTTGTTTGTCTGACTGGCATTGGCACCACCTAGAATGGCTGACCTGTGGCAACTGGGACCTTGCCCTTACCCACCACACTGCCTGCCCAGGAAAAGGGCCCAGCAGTGGCAGGGGGAGGCTTAGCCAGGTGGGGAGGATTTTCTGCCCTCTTGGAGGATCAGGAGGAGGAGGAGGGTATGTTTCCCAGGGGAGTTTGCCGGTGGGGCTGGAGGGAAAGGCTGCTCTCCCAAGCCCTGGTGGGAATGCCTGCCTTCTCTTGGTGCTACAGATTCATCTGAGAAGCGGCAGCCCAAGCTGGGGTCCCTTATGAAGCAGGTGATGGGCGGGAGAGACGAAGGGTCTGGCACGGGGAGCCGCGGAGGTGAGATGTTCGCAGCAGCCTCTGCCGTCCCCCTGACTTGCTGGTTTGCTGGCTGGTGAAGGGGTGGCTTGAGTGATGGAGGCACATCCTGCTTCCTTGCAAAAGCAGAATGATGGGGCGGGGGGATCCCAGATTGGCCTACAGCTCTCCCAGGCATTTGTCTTTCATTTCGTCTGCTCCTCCATCAAGTCATTTGTCCCCACCCCCACCCCTTGCCCCCCCCGAGAGTGAGCAGTCCCCCCCTGCCCCGTCTCCCCTTGCTGAGATGCCTCTCCATCGTGTCCCCTCTCAGCCCTAGGTCACAGAACTAGGGTAATTACCTTCTCCAGCCCCAAGAGTGCCGCATCAAGGAAACCCGACTCCCCCCGAGGTACTGTATGGCCACTGAGCTTGCTTATATGGCCCTCACACGTGGCTAACTCACCCGTCCCCAGCCCCCAGCCGGGCAGGCCCTCCTCCGTCCACCTCTGTCTCTGCACTAACTGTTTTGCACCCTCCCTGCATGCTCTGTGCTTCTCCCTGTGTTTGGGGTTTCCTCTTAGGAAAGTCCCCCTGCCACAGATCCTGTCCCGCTTTGGAAGAGCGGCTCACTCCAAAGGGGCTGCATTTCCTGTGGTGATGGGTGCCATTTTCCTTCCAGGCAAGTGGGGCAGCATTCGAGCCGGGGGCCGCTTAAGCAGCTACGCCCTCAACATGGAGATTGGGTCCCGACTGGCTGGGAAAGAATTTGGGGCACAGCCCAATGGGTCTCCCTCGGAAGCCGGTTTCCTCCGCCAGCTGTACATAATCGGAGACAAGTCCCAGTTGCGGGTACTCTTTGGCTGGGCTGGGCCTGGGGAGATTGTCACCCTCTCTCCGCCCCACGAGGGCTGGGGAGCCAGGAGGGGTTGCTAAAAGCTTCCTGTGGAAATAAATGCTCTTTGTGCTTCCCAGGGAATAAAGCCGGATCCTTTGCAGCACTGGGAAATGGTGCCCATCGAGGTGTTTGACACGCGGCAGGTCAAGAGCAGCTTCAAGAAGCTGATGAAGGCCTGTGTCCCTGGCAGCCCCTCCCCAGAGGCCAGCCCAACCTACCTGCGCTCCCTGGAAGAATCGGAGTGGCTGGTGCAGGTCAGTGGCAGAGAGCCTAGGTCCAGCCTCCTCCTCACCACTTTGCCTCCTCCCCTCTGGCCTTGACCCCTGGGCCATTGGCTGCCCTAGCCTGTCTTTCTGACCAGAAAGGCAGCCTGCACTAAAGACACACACACACTTGCCTTCTTGATGTTGAAAAGGTTGTGCAATCTCAGTCTCCCCCAGGTGAGCAAGGCAGCCCTTGTCATCGAAGGCCGGGGGGGGGGGACTAGAGCGTTTTGGGCCGAGGTTCTGGCAGGTCACCAATGCAGGCAGACCCTAGAATATGCTTGGCCCCTGTTTTTAGGATATTATTAAAACTTTCCTTTTTCTCAGGCATTGGACTGCTTTACTACCTGGTTGAGATAGGGGCTTCGTTCTAATTACAGTTTAATGTGGTGGCTTGAAGGCTGAGATCCTCCTTTCCAGTCACAGCAGGGGGAGGGTTAATAGGCATGTGTTCGGTTATAACTTTCACGACTTGAGCCTCTCCCAACTGCCCCTGCTCATGCTATTGACCCAGCAAGAGGGTCAGCCTCCGGGTGCCGTCATCTCAGGCATGTCAGGGGCGGAAGGGGAGCTCCCACCATTGGGAACATTGCCCCCTCTGAGATTAGGTGGGGGGTGCGGGTGGGATGGAGCCCGACTCCCAGCTGCGTCGATCGTTGTTTAGATGATGCCCAGCTGTTGGGTGTTCAGTTTTTTGCATTCTGGAATTTATCTTATTGTAAACTGCCTAGAATCACGTGTGTGAGATGGGCAGCTGTATAAATCACATAAATGCATAAAGGGGGGCGTCCTCAAAAACAGAGACCGGGCATTGGGCAGCCTTAAAGATGGGATTGGGGTTAGGGTTAGGGTCCTAGTGGGAGTACATCTGGAACGGTGAGCAGCTGGCATCAATCGGGTGCAGGGAGATGGGGTGAATTATGAATGGGAGAACTGTGAGAAAAGGATGGCAGGAATCAGAGGCTCCAAGAACTGAAAGAGGAGAAGATGGAGGGAGAAGCTGCGGGATCTGAAGAGGGGGCAGAGGTGAGGGGAGGAGCGGCTGCTTCAGCCCCATTCAGGTGGAGGATGGTTCCATTCCAGGAGTCGAGGGGAGGGTCGGAGGGATAAATTCTGGATTACAGGGAGGACAATTATCATCTTTCCACATACTGCAGGAAACCCTAGGGGCGCGGGGAGTGTGGTTGCTTGGAGGAAAGAAAGGGCTGGAAGGAGAAGCTTTGTGGCTATTCAGCGACCCTTCCTTTCTTTATGGCAGATCCATAAGATCCTGCAGATCTCGGTGCTTGTGGTCGAACTGCTGGACACGGGCTCTTCGGTCTTAGTCAGCCTCGAGGACGGTTGGGACATCACCACTCAGGTCAGCAGGCCTCCTCCCAGAAGCGGCTCCACCTTGGCCCCAAGGCTCCCTCTGACCCGCCTCTTTCCCCCTCAGGTGGTCTCTCTTGTGCAGCTGCTCTCAGACCCCTATTACCGCACCATGGAGGGCTTCCGTCTCCTGGTGGAGAAGGAATGGCTGTCCTTCGGGCACCGCTTTGCCCATCGTGGGGCTCAGACTCTGGCCAGCCAGAGCAACGGCTTCACACCCATCTTCCTGCAGTTTCTGGACTGTGTTCATCAGGTGAGAGAGAGAGAGGGGGGCTGGCTGGTCCTGGCTTGCCCCTCTCAACCTCCCCTTCCTCTTCCTCCTTATCACCTTCTGGGTCTCTTGCAGATTCATGCACAGTTTCCCATGGAGTTTGAGTTCAGCCAGTATTACCTGAAGTTTCTCAGCTACCACTATGTGTCCAACCGCTTCCGCACCTTCCTTCTGGATTCTGACTATGAGCGCCTGGAGCTGGGTAAAGCAGGTGGGAGCTGAATGGGTGGCTAGAGGCCACCAGGACCGGCCAGCTCTGAAGTGGCTTCTGCTTGCAGGTCTCCTGTATGAAGAGAAAGGGGAGCGGAAGGGCGCCCAGCCCTACCGATCCGTTTGGGATTATGTGGACCGGCTGAACAAGAAGACCCCCGTCTTCTTCAATTACATGTATGCCCCTGAAGATGGGGAGGTGAGTGTCACCCAATCAGCCAGTGGCGGTCCTGGGTGGGGTGTGGGCAGGGGTTGGGCTGGACGGCGCGTCAGCTGCTGCCTGCCTTGCGTTCAGGTCCTACGTCCGTACAGCAACATTTCCAGCCTGAAGGTGTGGGACTACTACACCCACGAGGCTCTCGCAGAGGGGCCGTCCTATGACTGGGAATTGGTGCAGGACCAGGGGGAGCTCAATGAGGAGGCTGGCCAGCAGGACACCAGCACTCCCCAAAGCCATCGCAAGATAGTTTGGCCCTGTTACGACAGCTGCCGCCGGGTGGAGCCAGACGCCATCTCTCGGCTGCTGGAGGTGAGCTGCCCTGCTGGGCCTGTTTTGGGGGTGGGGGGTGCTTGCAGAGGGATGGCCAGTCGTCGTCTGGGCAGCAGCCTTTGGACAGAACTCAGGCAGACCCAGGAAGCTCCACATCATCCCGGTCAATTGGAAGAAGACGCTTCAGTCTGTGCAGTTGATCTTCCAAGGGCTGGCAGGGCTCCAGGGCACCCTTCCTCCATGGTCCCCTCCACAGCCCCAGAGTGAGAGTGGCTATTCCCCCTGTTACCACTCAGGGCTTCCCAAGAGCGGGGGGGGGGGGAACCCCGCAAGTTCAAAATGAGAGGGGAGTTAATAACAACTCAAAACATTCTTAAATGGCCTCTGAGGCAAATGGCACACCAGAGCGTCAAACAGGCAAACGTATCTTCCTTCTTTAAATTAGGGACCTCAGAGCATTCTACCTCCCCAACCCCCCCCCCCCCCCCCCGCAAGCCTAGAAGCCAGGTTTCCTTTGCTGCTGCTCGAAGAGAGGAAGAAGGGGGGGGGATTGTTTTTGGGGAAAAAAATATTTGTATTTCTTATACACCTAAGAAATACATCTTACGATCTCTTATACATAATTGATCATACATATACATATTTTTCTTAAAGAAAGCATAAAAATAAGGCATTTTAATTACATTCGGGGTTGCTCTTCTACCCTTCCTTTTCCCTCATTTCACAACAAACCTTCTTCTCCTTCTTCTTCCTTTCCCTTTCCTCCCTCCTCTCCTCTCCTACTTTCTTCTTCCTCCTCTCCTCCTTCCTCTTTCCTCCTTCCCCTTCCTTTCCCCCACTCCTCCTCCCCTCTTTTCCCCCTCTCTCACCTTCTCTCCTACTCCTATCTCCTATCCTTTCTTCCTCTCCTTTCCCCTTTCTTCCATTCCCCTCTCTCCCTCTCCTCTTCTTACCCTCTACTCCTCTCTCCTGTCTTTCTCCTTTGTTGTGGAATATTCTCCTTGTTTGGTATCCGAGCAACTCCAATATTCTAATAACGTATACTTTCTTTTTGATTTCTTTTCAATTTTACTCAATCTGTCACTTTTATCATCATAATTGTACATTTATCCTTATAATCTTCTTTCTTTTTCCCCCTCCAATCCCCCTCTATCATTTACTCTGGTGTCGTCTGGGTTTCTATTTCTTTTTTATCCTCTCCCTCATTTAACTTTCTATTTATCTAAATCATTTATCTATTATCTTTTATTCATATTTTTTTTCTAACCATACATAAAATCTTCCCCATGTCTTGAAATATAACAATTCCTCTTTATCTTTTATTTTTAAAGTTAATCTATTCATTTCTGCACAGTCTAAAATCTTTTTTATTACTTCACCTTCTGACGGGACTTTTTCTTCCAATTTTGCGCAAATACAATTCTTGCTGCTGTTATTATATGTATAATTAAATACACATCTACTTTACTATATCTCTCTGGCAGAATACCCAATAAAAAAAACTCTGGTTTTAATTCTGTAGATTTATGTAACATTTCCTCCATCCATGTCTATATCTAGACCAATAGTTTTTTGCTTCTATACATGACCACCACATGATAATATGATCCCAGCAAATGCGAACATTTCCAACACTTGGCTGATTTATCCTTTAACATTTTTGCTAATCTTTCCGGTGGCATATGCCATCTGTAAAACATCATTTTATTCAGACTCTCAAAGTATTTTTTTCTCCAACTTTATTGGAATTATTTGAAAGAAAAACAAGTCTTGGCAACACATTCATTTTGATTAATGCTATTCTTCCCATTAAAGATAATTGTAAATTTTTCCATTTTTCCAAATCTGTTTCAATTTGATTATCAGTTTATAATAATGATCTTCCTTCACTGTAATATATCTTGAAGTTAATTGGATGCCCAAATATTTCACTTTCTTCACTATCTGAATATCTAACTTCTCTGTTATTGCTTCTTTTGTTTTTCTCTCATATTTTTAACTATAATTTTTGTCTTATCTTTATTTATTTTCAATCCAGCTACTTCTCCATATTCCTCTATTTGCTCAATTAACTTTGGGCTCATTTCTATTGGTTCTTCCATAATAAATACTAAATCATCCGCAAATGCTTGTAGCTTATATTCTTCTTTTTTAATTCTCATCCCTTTTATTTCTTTATCTTATCTTATTTTTCTGTTTAAAATTTCTAGGGTCAAAAAAGTGGAGATAGCGGACATCCTTGTCTAGTTCCTTTTCTTATATCTATTTTCTCTGTCATTTCACCATTTATTATTACCCTTGCTGATTCGTCTTTATAAAAGTCTTAACCATATTTATGAATCTATCCCCAAAATCCATCTTTTGTAATTATAAAGTCATAAATTGCCAATTCACATTATCAAATGCTTTCTGCGCATCTAAAAATAACAGTGCCATTTGTTGCTCTGGATGTGCCTCGTAGTATACAAATGTATCCAGTATAATTCTTATATTGTCTCTAATTTGTCTTTTAGGCAGAAAACCATTTTGATCTGAATGAATAAATTCATTTAACAACCTCTTCATTCTTTCCGCCATAATTGATGCAAATATTTTATAATCTGCATTTAATAGTGAAATTGGTCTATAATTCTTTATTTGTTGTAAATCTGTTTCTTCTTTTGATATAAGAGTTATATATGCCTCCATCCATGAGTTTGGAACCTTGGCTTCTATTAGTAAATCATTAAATACTTGTAACAGTGTATTGCTTAGTACATCTTGCAACTATTCTGCTGATAACCCATCTGGTCCCAGGGTTTTTCCATTCTTCTGCTTTTTAATTTCCTCCATCAATTCCATCATTGATATTCTTTCTTCTAATGCTTTTTAAAATTGTTCTGATATTTTGGGAGTCAAGGAAAAATAGAACAATATTTGGAAAAAGTAATAACTCAAAAAATACCAGTGGAAGAAGGTTAAGGCCACAACTAAGCAGACAAAGTGGGCTGCCTTTCATGTTCGCCATGAGATTTAGCACCTGGTGGTTTCCATGCAGCTTTTCAAAGGAAAGCACACAATTACAGAGGTTTGTGGTGTTTTGTTTTGTTTTGTTTTGTTTTGTTTTTGGCCATTGAAGCTGTTCTACTCTGACTGACTAAATTATTGAGATACATTTTGATAGTTTATTCAAAATTCAGCATATACCTACACTTCAAAGTTTGGAAATCCTTAATAAGTTGCCCATAAGAAAAAAAGAACAAATTACTTTTACTTTATCCAATTAGTCACAAGCAGAAATTGGTCAAGGATTTGGGCTTTGGGATCCTCTGGTTCTAGGAGAAGTGATTTAGCAGGCAGCCTTGACCATTCCTGTCCACTCCCATCCCTGTTCCAGGAGGTGCAGAGTCTAGAGATGGAGCTGGGCCAGGTGCCAGAACGCTGGAAGGAGACCTGGGACAAAGTGAAGGCTTTCCAACAGTCAGAGGGCTCTGTGCTGGACAGTAAAGTAAGGAGTCCAGCTGTGCGCATGGAGTGGGGGTCGGGGGCTGCTTTTGCAAGTGGCTTTTATCAGAATGTCTTCATTCCGCTGATTACCTGTCTCCCTCAGGCAGCACCCAGTTCTCTCCTGATGGCATCCAGCCTGTCGCATCAGCGGCGCTCGCTCGGCGTCTACCTGCAGGAGGCGGGCAGTGGCAGCTCTACCTTAAACCTCAGCCTGGACAGTGAAACCAGCAGCTCATCCACCCCCTCAAGTGGGAAGCAAGGTGGCCGTAAGAGCACCGGCACGCTTTACAGTCAGTTCCAGACGGCAGAGAGTGAAAATCGGTGCGGATGGGTGGCTTGGGAGGGTCTGGGTGGGCACAGGGCGGAATGGAGCCCATCGACTTCCTCCTCCTCCTCCTCCTCCTCCTCCTCCTCCTCCTGAGATGCTTTTCCTCCACAGTTCTTACGAGGGCTCCCTCTACAAGAAAGGGGCCTTCATGAAGCCCTGGAAGTTGCGTTGGTTTGTCCTGGATAAAACCAAGCATCAGGTAGGGGGAGGTTGGTAGTGCTTTGATGGGCAAGGGGCCCTTTCTGTCTGGGTGGTTAATTGGCACAGCTCTGACCTCTGGTCCTTCCTTCTTTCCTCCCTGCCTCCCTCTTTCCTTCCTCCTTTCCTCGCCCCCTCCCTCCCTTTCTTCTTCCCTCCCTCATTTCCTTCCTTCTTTTCACCTTCCCTACCTCCCACTCCCTACTCCCTCCCTCCCTCCCTTCCTTCCAGCTGCGATACTATGACAGCAACCTGGACACGGAGTGCAAAGGGGTGATAGACCTGGCTGAGGTGGAGGCCATCACGCCAGGCACCCCCACCATGGGAGCCCCCAAGATGGTGGATGAAAAAGCTTTCTTTGATGTAAGTGACCCTTGCACCTGACAGAGGGTGGGCCAGTTGTGATCAGAGTGAAAAGTGACCGGTGCAGGATGCCCCCATGCCTGCTGCCCCTCCTTCTCAGGACCGCACTTCTCTTTCTTGGCAGGTCAAGACAATAAAGCGGGTTTACAATTTCTGCGCCCAGGATGTGCAGCTGGCCCAGCAGTGGATCGATCGTATCCAGAGCTGCTTGTCTGATGCCTGAGATGCCATGCCTGGCCTGCACAGCACAGAACAGGACAGAAAGAGGTGGGGGGTGTTGCCCAGGAGGAAACCCCAACCTGGCTTGGCCATGTGCAATTTGCAGGGAAGGACGCAGCCAGCCTCTTCTGCCTTGTGAAGAGGAGAGTTCGTCACGTGTCCGGCCTGGCGGATCCTCGGGAGGGACTGGCCCATCTTCCATTCTTCTCCAGAGGTTGGCAGAGCCATCGGACTTCCATGCCCCGGCTGCCTCCAGAGCAAGTCTGGCTGGCCAAGAATGGGCTCTGCTCTTGTCGGGGAAGCTGGCCGAGGGTCTGGCTGCGAGGCAGAGGTGGCAAGAGATTGCTGCAAAGCATGATACCAATCCCCCCACCCACCCCCCGCCCCAGAGCTGGAAGTTCTGATGCCGGGAGGTTGGAAGGCAGAAGGAAGGTGGGGTGGGCGTCTGTACTCTGTTAATGCTGCTGCTGCTGCTGCCGCCGGTGGACAGAATGAGCAGTTCCTGGTCGAAGGCTCAGTCAGGTGGTGGGGAGACATTTATTTGTGACAACCCCACCCCTCCCACACACACACCCCCACACACACACGTTCTTACTCACTTCCCAGACCTCGCTTTCCCTCCAGCATCCTCAGGGCTAGCCCTGGAGTGCAGGATAGCTAATGGCCTGCCCTCCCCCACACTCCCCATTGACCCCCCCATGTGCTAGCCTAGCACCCGAGAGCAAATCATGTGACTTGGTCTCTGCTCCTGCACCACCACCAGCCCCCCCCCCCCCCCCACACACACACATACGCACCCAATCCCAGGCTGCAGCCTCTCCATTCCATTCTTCTTTTGAAGAGGAGATGGGAGAAGCCCTAGACCCTCTCCACAGTATGGAGCCCCCTCTCCCTCCTACTTTTTTATTGGTACCATAAAGGCTGTGGCTGGTGTGAATTTGGGGGTTTTTGTAACTTCTTGAGCAGTTGTAGATTATTGAAGTTTCTGTACATTGTGTCAAACCTAAAGAGTTCTTGTATTGTATTGTGCTTAGAGGAAAAATATATATGAAGAGAAAAAAACTAATGGAATTTAATAAAAAAAAACACATCACGGCTTTGGCTAGCTGTGACTCTATGCCTCTCTGAGGTGTTCCTGTGGCCTTATTGCTACAGATCAGTTTGGTCTGGATGCTCTTTTAAGGGCCACTTCAGAGACCTTCCAAGGCAATGTACTCTGACTTGGGGGGGCTTTTCCTTTGGAGGGCGGTGTCCAGAACCGGGCAGCGGAAAAGTTTTAAATAATCACAAGATGGCTGTTTCTTCCAGGCCAAGTCCTGTACACCAAAGGGGAATTTTGTTCAACACACACAAAAGATGCAATTTCATTTTTGACATCGTTTTATTATATTAAAAGAATGAAGCTAGAAAATAGAAATATTAATTTAATCATGTATTTCAGTTTTCTTCTTCTGATACATTAAAATACTTGTTCATACATTTCCTGGATTTGCAATCTACAATGAATGACAATCTTCATCATACGGGGCAGACGATTTGCAGAAAGCAAGGCTTGTGCAACAGCAGCTGTCTTTGACTTTGACTTTTATTAGATTTCTATACCGCCCTTCTCCCGAAGGACTCAGGGCGGTGTACAGCCATACTAAAACACATATAATTTACAAAATTTAAAAAACCATACAAAAATTTGGCCCACAAATTAAAACTAACATACACCCATTTAAAATTCATATTCATGTTAGGCCAGCCCGGCTTGTTGAAATAAAAGGGTCTTCAGGGCACGGCGAAAGGTGCGCAGGTCGGGGATCATACGTACATTTAGGGGCAGCTCATTCCAGAGGGCTGATGCCCCCACAGAGAAGGCTCTCCCCCTGGGTGTCGCCAGTCGACATTGTTTGGCCGATGGCACCCTGAGGAGCCCCTCTCTGGGGGAGCGAGTTGGCCAGTGGGAGGCTGTCAATGGCAGAAGGCAGTCTCGTAAATACCCCGGTTCTAAGCCATGGAGCGCTTTGAAGGTGGTAACCAACACCTTGAATCACACCCCGAAGACCACTGGGAACCAGTGCAGCTCGCGCAGGAGAGGTGTCACATGGGTGCGACAAGTCGCTCCCATAACCATCCGCGCAGCCGCATTCTGGACTAGTTGGAACCTCCGAGTGCTCAAGGGGAGCCCCATGTAGAGAGTGTTGCAGTAGTCCAGACAGGACGTGACGAGGGCATGAGTGACCGTGCGCAGGGCATCCCGGTCCAGAAAGGGACGCAACTGGCATATCAGGCGAACCTGATAAAAAGCTCCCCTGGCCACGGCCGTCATATGCTCTTCCAAAGACAGCCGTGCATCCAGGAGAACACCCAAGTTGCGAGCCCTCTCTGAGGGGCCAAGATCTCAACCCCAATAGTCAGCGATGGAGCCAGCTGACTATACCAGGACACCGGGAACCACAGCCACTCGGTCTTGGAAGGGTTGAGTCTGAGTCTGTTCCTCCCCATCCAGATCCACACGGCCTCCAGGATCCGGGACATCTCATCAAGGGCATCATTGGGATGGTCCGAGGTGGAGATGTACAGCTGAGTGTCATCAGTGTACTGATGGAATCTCACCCTGAAACCACGGATGATCTCACCCAGTGGCTTCACATAAATGTTGAACAGAAGAGGCGAGAGGACCGACCCTTGCGGCACCCCACAAACAAGGCGCCTCGAGGTAGACCTCTGTCCCCCTGCCAACACAAACTGCGTACGGTCAGAGAGGAAGGAGGAGAACCACTACAACACGGTGCTCCCCACTCCCAACCCCTCCAATCGTTGCAGCATGATACCATGGTCGATGGTATCAAAAGCCGTTGAGAGATCTAATAGGACCAGGACAGAGGAACAACCCCTGTCCCGAGCCCTCCAGAGATCATCAACCAATGCGACCAATGCCGTTTCCGTGCTGTACCCCGGCCTGAAGCCCGACTGGAACGGATCTAGATAGACAGCTTCATCCAAGTACTGGGGAAGTTGTCGCGCCACCACACTCTCAACAACCTTCGCAACAAAGCGAAGGTTGGAGACTGGACGATAGTTCGCTAATATAGCCGGGTCCAGGGAAGGCTTCTTGAGGAGGGGCTTCACCACCGCCTCTTTCAAAAAGGGAGGGAAGAAACCCTCACTCAAAGAAGCATTAATAATCCCCTGCAGCCAGCCTTGTGTAACTGCCCGGGAGGCCAGCACCAACCAGGAGGGACACGGGTCCAATAAACGTGGCAATGCTAAGCCTACCGAGAATCCTGTCCATGTCCTCGGGAGTCACAGGGTCAAACCCTTCCCTTGAGAACCCTCTTGAGTGGGTTCTCAAAACCCACCTCGGGGATTTCCGGTTTCCTTGTCTTCGGCGGCGACGGTGCCTTTTTAAGCACCGCCAGCACCGCCGCTCGTAGAGCCGCTTCTCGATTGTGAAGCGGCTTGAAAGCTTCAAAATCCTTAGGATTCTTGAAGAAGAGGCAGCAGGGTACAGGTCGAGCCCCTGCAACCCCCCCAGGGAATTGTTTCTGGGGAGGAAACAGGCGCGGCTCCCTTTCAACCTGCTGAGACTCCGGGCGGCGTGGGACGTCTCTGCTTCCGCAGAACAAGCCGGCTGCAGGAAACTTTTAAAGAGCAAGGAAACAACCCAAATAAACACCTGAAATCTACGTGAACCCTGAAATTTTGAACTGCAAGTATTAGCACTTTGCTGATCTTTTATATTGAAGTGAAAATTTCTGAATGAGTGAAAGTGACTGGAGAAAATATGGCGCTCAGCATTAGAGTAAATGAATCAGCGAGTGTGGATTGTTGAAGTCATCTTGCTTTGTTACAAAGTTAAAAAGTTGCTATAAAGTTGCTCCGGCTATAACAGGAACAAGAGGAAAATCTCTCCCTTTTACTTGACTTTGCTGCATTATAGCTTTGCCCTGATTAAATCTGGGGGACCTTTTTAGAAGGCTTTGTGGAGGTGGCAGAAGAAGCGGAACCTCTCTCTTTAGAAAAGCTAGCTTACGTGGCAGGATGGCTTCAAAGAAGCAGGAAGGCAAAACAGGGGGGGATCCCCCACACGCAAACAGGACACGCAGTCACAAGCTCAGAAAAAAGATTTTGATATGGGAGATTTAAAAGAATTTATTTCAAAAATCTTGGATGACAAATTTCAAAAAGCTCAACAGGAAATAGATGATAAAATAAATAAAATAGATGATAAAATTCAAAAGTCTCAACAGGAAATTATGCAGGAAATGCAGCAGAACCAAAAGAAGGTGACCAAAAAAATAACAGATGTGGCGTCTGGCCTGGCAGGATTTATTATGAAAGTTGAGTCAAAAGTGGATGAATTTAAATTAGAAGTTAATGCCAAGATGAAAAATAATGATCATAAATTTTTTGATGTTGATGATAAGATGCAGAGAGTTGAGAACGAGATTGTCATGATGCAATTCCGGGCAATGGAATTTGCTATACGGCTTCGAGGAATTAGAGAAGAGGAGAGACAAGATTTGAGACAGATTTGTGCTGAAGCCCTAGCTGTGATTTTAAAAATTAATCCTGATATGGTTTTCTGTAAAATAGACAAAATTTACAGAGTCAACTCTTGGGTGGCCAGACAAAGACAATTGCCTAGAGATGTGGTCATATATTTTACAGACAGAGCAATAAGAAATGATATCCTGCAAAAAATTTTTCTCACTTCTGTGCAAGTGGGCAGGTCCAAGATCACAGTTTACAAGGAGCTTCCACCTAAGATGTTGAAATCCAGAAAAGATTTTGGCTTTCTTGTTAAAGAATTGCAGAATAATCAAATCCCATTTCGTTGGGACGCTCCAACTGGCATAATTTTGAGATATAAGGGAGAGAAACACGGTTTGAATACTGTGGAGAAGGCGGAGCAATTTTATACTGAGATTTTTAAAGAAAGAACACCATCCCCACGTACATCTACAGTTTTGGAGATTAAGGAGAGTGATAAGAAGCAACTTCAAGAACCGCAACAACAATCTAAGCAGGAACCAGAGGAGTTGAAGGGCACTGAAGGAGGTTTTCTGGATGAGCCTTTGCTGGAACCTTCTCCAATCTTGGAGCCGGCTTGGGTGGCTGAAGTCAAGGACCAGCGTATAACCCGAGCAAAATCCAAGCAACTTAAAGAAAAGTTACAGCAGGAAAGACAAGATGAAAAGGCTGGGGCCGTGGGGAATGTAGGACAGAAGATCTCGGATGAAATCCGAATATTCTGTTCTCTGCTCCAGAAAGAGAATAATGATGATTAAATGTTTATCTTGGAATGTGAATGGGTTGAATGCAACACAGAAAAGGAAGAAAGTATTTGCATATTTAAAACAACATAATAATGATATAATTTGCTTACAAGAAACGCATATTACAGCTCAAGATCAAAACTATTTGAAAAATTCCAAATTAGGAACACATTTTATATCTTCAACTAACCAAAAAAAGAATGGTGTGGTTATTTATGTAAATAAAAAACTAACAGCCAAACTTATAGAAGCTGATCAAGACGGCAGGTTTGTAGCAATTGAATTACTTTCTGCTAATAATCAAATTCTTTTGATAGGAATTTATGCTCCTAATCAACAACAGGACTATTTCTATAAAATGCTACATACTAAAATACTTCAATGGGATTATAGATCTATTTTAATTATGGGAGATTGGAATGGAGTAATTGACTCTAAATTAGACAAAAAGACTTTGGCGAAGTCAAGGATTAGATTACCACAGACCTTTTTTGATATGAAAGAAGACCTGGAATTAAAAGATATTTGGAGAATACATAACCCAAAAGAACTGGATTATACTTTCTTTTCTGACAGACATAGATCCTTCTCTAGGATTGATTTCATTTTGTTGTCAGATGATTTACTTGTTAGGACAAAAAGAACAAAGATTCTGCCAAGAACTTTGACCGATCATAGCCCAGTGTGGATAGAAATTGAGACATGCAAGACTGAGAGACGCTCTTGGAGATTAAATGAAAACTTGTTCAGATATGAAAAAAATATAATAGAACTTAAAAAGTATTTGAAAAAGTTTTTTGAAATGAATTTGAATAAAGGCACCCCAATGGAAATTGTGTGGGACGCAAGCAAAGCTTATATGAGAGGGGTGCTTATTCATATGAACTCTAAACATAGGTTGACCCGACAAAAGAAAAGACTTGAATTGGAAGCAGAAATAAAGAACAAAGAACAGTTACTTATTAAAAACCCAACAGGTGAAAGAATACGTGGTGTCATAAAACTTTTGAAAGATCAATTCCAAATGCTTATAGCGGAACAAGTTGCAACAAATTTACAATACGCGAAGCATAATACATTCTGCAACGCCAATAAACCGGGCAGGTGGTTGGCCTACACATTAAGGAAGAAACAGAGCATACGGACTATTGATTGTATTGATATTGGAGGGAAAGAAGTTTTTCAACAGAAATTAATAAAAGAAGCCTTTCTTGAATATTACACTAAACTATATGCCAGAGAGGAGGTGCAGAATGGACTTATAGAAAAATACTTAGACAACAAAAGAGTTACAAAAATCACTGAGCAACAAAAGGAAAGAATGAATTATCTTATAACAGAGGAGGAGATAATAGCAGCAATAAAACAATTAAAAACAGCTAAAGCTCCTGGAACGGATGGTCTGACTGCAGTGTATTATAAAACTTTGCAGGCAGAAATGGTGGAACAACTTAGAGACTTATTTTGTAATATACAACAAGGGGGAAAAGTACCCCCATCATGGACTACAGCTTATATTTCTCTGATACCAAAAGAACAAGCAGGTCCCAAAAAACCAGAGAACTACAGACCAATATCTCTTTTGAATACGGATTACAAAATTTATGCAAAAGTATTAGCCAACAGATTGATGCCAGTAATTCAAAAGGTGATTCATGATGATCAAGCGGGATTTATTGAGGGTAGGCACATGAATGACAATGTAAGGCAAGTAATAGATTTATTGGAATATCTTGAGAAGAATAAACAGATCCCTGCAGTGCTGGTTTTTCTGGATGCAGAGAAGGCCTTTGATAAAGTGGACTGGAATTTTCTATTAAAGACTTTAAAAAGGATGGACTTTGGGGACCAATTTATACAGGCGGTCTCAGCAATTTATCAAGATCAAAAGGCACAGATTATTATTAATGGAAGTTTGACAACAGAGTTTAAAATCGAAAAAGGAACAAGACAGGGATGTCCGCTGTCCCCATTGTTGTTTATTTTAATACTAGAAGTCTTGTTAAATACAATAAGGGACTCTAATACTTTGAAAGGTATAATGATAAGGCAAGAGGATTACAGAATAAAGGCATTTGCAGATGATCTGGTTGTTACCCTATCACAGCCAATGGAATCAATAATCCAGATGAAGGACATTATACAAGACTATGGTAAAGTTTCAGGTTTTAGATTGAACCAGAAAAAAACTAAGATGGTAGTCAAAAATATGACACAAGATCGTAAACTTGAGCTTGAAAGGAGGGCAGGTTTTGAGATTGTACCAAAGGTAAAATATCTAGGAGTTCAGGTTGCAGAATCAAATATGAAATTGTTTCAAAATAATTATGAGGTGTTGTGGCGAGAGGTGCAAAAAGATATGGAGACTTGGAAAAAACTGCAGCTGTCTTTACTTGGAAGAATAGCAGCAGTTAAGATGAATATTTTGCCAAGATTTCTTTTTTTGTTTCAAATGATTCCGGTGCTCAAAAATGATAAACAACTAAAAGTATGGCAAACTGGAGTGAACAAGTTTGTCTGGAACGAGAAAAAACCAAGAGTAAAAATTATGCAAGACGTTCCAGAAAGGGGAGGTCTTAAACTTCCAAACCTACAGTTATATTATGATGCAGCAGCTTTGACTTTAGCAAGTGATTGGTTTGGAGGAAAAAAGACTGGAATATTAAATGCAGAAAGTTTCGATTTGGAATTTGGATGGCACGCTTACTTATTTTATGACAGTAAAGTGGACAAAGTATTCAAAAGCCACATACTCAGAGATTCTTTGTTGAGAGTTTGGAAGAAGCACCGAACCAATTGGGATTATAAAATACCGCTATGGCTGGATCTTGGTCATACTTTGTGGAATACAAATATAATGTCACTCGGGGGGTTTTTATATAAAGAGGTTCTTTTTACAGATGCGGGCAGATGGCAGCTGAAGACATTACAGACATTGTTGGCTGAAGGGATTAATCTAACTTGGTTACAATATAATCAATTGCAATTGAGATGGAAAGAGGACCAAAAAACTGGTATTATGGAGTATGAGGAAGAATTGGTCAGACATATAAAAGAGAAAGGCCCAATGCATATCAAAAGACTTTATAATGTTTTGTTAGAAAGGGATTCAGAAACTGAACTTGTTAAAGATTGCATGATTAAGTGGGCACAAAATTTTGAGGAACCAGTGATGTTGGAAACATGGGAAAAAATCTGGGTTCAGAATGTTAAATTTACACAGTCGCAGAATTTGAGGGAAAATTTTTATAAAATGTTTTACAGATGGCATTTAGACCCCAAAAAATTGTCGTGTATGTACCCTAATGTGCAGCCTAAATGTTGGAGATGTGACTGTCTAGATGCTACATATTATCACGTTTGGTGGACCTGTAAGAAAGTTAAGGCCTTTTGGATAAAAATTTGGTGGGTCATGCAGAATGTCTTGAAGAAAAAAATTCAATTTTCTCCACAATTGTTTTTACTGGGCATAGCTAAGGGTTTTACATTGGGTGAAACAAAACTGATATTGCATATGATAACAGCAGCAAGATTGTTGATAGGTAAATATTGGAAAAATGAAGTGCTGCCCACGATTGAAGAATGGACTTTGAAGATGGCCAGTTTTGCAGAGATGGCGAAGATTTCAGCATATCTAAAAGACTGTTCACAAGAGACTTATGAATGGGAATGGAAGAGGTGGATAGATTATGTTCAGAACAAATATCAAACTAGAAAGTATCAAATAGCTTTTATTTGAGAATGTTATATTAAGATAGAAATATTTTAAGGTAAAGAGGATGAAAAATTTATTTCAAAATGTTATATTAAGATAGAAATATTTTAAGGTAATGAAGATAAAAATTTTTAAGGGGGAGGGAAGGGTTCAAGTTTTATATACAAATGAGGGTTTTTCCTTCTACTTGATATGAGTATACTGTGTGGAAGTCTGGGGGAGAGGGGAGGGTTAGGGTGGGTTAGGGAGGTTGGGTAGTTGGGGGTGGGATGAGGGGGGAAAAAAAGGGGTGAAAATGTAATTGTAAAACTTTTGCAATAAAAAAAAAAAAAACCCCACCTCCGTCACCCCATCTGAATCTACCCAATCAGAGTCCAAGCCTTCCCGAATCTGAGTGACTTTGTCATGCAGGAATTGCACAAAATCCTCAGCCCTGCCCTGTAAGGGGTCTTCCCTCGTTCCCAGTTGAAGGAGGGAGCGGGTCACCCTAAACAGGGCTGTTGGGCGGTTCTCTGCAGACCCGATAAGAGTGGGAAAATAATTAAATTTTGCCTCTTTTATCGCCACTAGGTAGATCTTAATATGAGACCTCACCAGTGTTCGGTCAGATTCGGAGCAGCTGGCCCTCCAATCACTCTCCAGGCATCTTTCTGGCGCTTCATCTCTTCAGCTCCTCGAAGAACCAGGGAGCCAGCTGAGATCAGCACCAGGTCAGAGGCCACAAAGGAAAGGCATGATGCGGTCCAAAGCTCCAGCAGCCACCCTATCCCAGGGGGCAACCAGTTTTTCAGTCGCGCCGTGAGCCAGTGCCTCAGGGAATGGCCCAAACTCCGTCAGGAACCTGTCGGTCCATCAGGCATCTGGGACGGAACCATCTAGTTGGCTCTGTCTCCCTGCGGCGAGGGGTAGCGGTTTGAAAGTCCATGCAAAGGAGAGAGTGATCAGACCATGACAAGGGCTTAATGACTAAATCCCCTATTTCCAGATCACTCTGCCACTGACCAGAGACAAAAATCAGATCCAGAGTGTGTCCCCCCCCATGTGAGTAGGGTCATGAACTAGTGGGGTCAGGTCCAAGGCCGTCATGGAAGCCATGAACTCCCGAACTGCCATAGACGTTTCACTGACAGATGGCAGGTTGAAATCCTCCATAACCATAAGCCTGGGGGTATCAACTGCGACCCTGGCTATCATGTTAGGCAGTTCGGGCAGGGCCACTGCCACACAGCAGGGAGTCAAGTACATAATCAGCAGGCCCATCTGCACCCCACGGCCCCACTTCACGAGGAAGGACTCACACCCGGCTATCTGAGGTACAGTGGTCTCCCTCAGACATAGACTTTCTTTAATAATAAAGGCTGTGGCTTTGGATGGTCCAGTTCAGGACTGCTAAGCCAGTCCCAGGACTTCTTCCTTCACGCACTCCTTCCTGGCTCTGTGTCTGGCAGCAGGAAGGTGGTGGAGCATGAATTTCCTGGTGATGCCCACTTGAGTCTCACAATGCCTGCCGCACCCAGTCATGCTGTCCATCTGCTGTCACAGGGCCTGGAGGCTGTTAGAGCCCGGCACTAGAGGCTCATCAGCCCAATCCTAACAAGATTGGGTAGCTTTGGGTTCAGTAGAGCTGTGCCCCAAAATCAGCCACCTTTAGCTATTGATGTGGTTTTGCTTCCCCAGAGGGAACCAGTGCATCATTTGGGGGGGTCTTTCTGGGTTCTTGCTGAAAGATCAAATGGCAACTGTGGCACAGATTCATCCCCACAAACCAATTGCACTTTTTCCTGAACTGGCAGACTGACCATCACTCATGCTTTCACCATTTCTTGCTGGATTGTTCTGATATGCTCTGACCTTCAACACTACCTGATACTTCAGCTGTTCCAGACGTCAGGTAAGGGTTATGGGCACATCTTGTGGCCCCCTCTGTTTGGTGAGCTGCTCCTTGAGTTAAACTTGTTACCTTAAATGGCTTGGGGTGTTACTCTCTGTGAGTTTATCTTTGTTGAATTGCCTCTTCCTACAAGAGCAGCCTCTTCATAGACCAACTGCCTTGTCGTGGCAAAGGGGCTTGTGTAGCTCAATGAAGCTACGAGCTATGTTGTGCAGGGTCACCCAAGGCGGCCAGGTCATAGCAGAGAGCTTTGACAAAACGTGATCCACTGGAGAAGGAAATGGCAACCCACTCCAGTATCTTTGCCATGGACAGTACCAAAAGGCAAAAAGATATGATGCTGGAAGATGAGCCCCTTAGGTCGGAAAGTGTCCAATATGATATTGGGGAAGAGCAGTTCCAGAAAGAATTAAGCGACTGGATCAAAG
Organism: Arizona elegans; assembly: GCA_022577455.1. NCBI lineage: Eukaryota > Metazoa > Chordata > Lepidosauria > Squamata > Colubridae > Arizona > Arizona elegans. Next base: position 91,070,746 of record JAKOOJ010000007.1, on the reverse strand, counting down.
CCAAAAGGACACTTAGCTGTGGATGTATCTGGTGGTGAAAGGAAAGTCTGATGCTGTAAAGATCTAAGTAGTGAACCAGATGAATACTGTTGATATAATTTACTTGGACTTTAGTAAAGCATTTGATAAAGTAGACCATAACCTACTATTAGATAAAGTAGAAAAATGTGGGTTAGACAGCATCACCAGCATATGGATTCGTAACTGGCTGACCAACCACACTCAACGTGGAATCCTCAATGGAACTGCATCTACATGGAGGGAAGTATGCAATGGAGTACCCCAAGGCTCTGTTTTAGGCCCAGTACTCTTCAACATCTTCATCAATGACTTGGACAAGGAGATAGATGGGGAACTCATAAAATTTGCAGATGACACCAAGCTCGCAGGAATAGCCAACACTCGAGAAGATAGACTCAAGATACAGAAGGATCTTGACAGACTTGAACATTGGGTGCTATCTAACAAAATGAAATTCAATGGTGAAAAGGAAGGTTCTACATTTAGGGAAGAAAAACAAAATGCACAGGTACCGTATATGTGGTACCATGCTCAATAGTAGTAGCTGTGAGAGGGATCTTGGAGTCCTAGTGGACAACCATTTAAGTATGAGCCAGCCGTGTGCAGCAGCTGCCAAAAAAGCCAACATAGTTCTAGGCTGCACAAACAAAGGGATAGAATCAAGATCATGCGAAGTGTTAATACCACTTTATAATGCCTTAGTAAGGCCACACTTGGAATAGTGCATTCAGTTTTGGTCGCCACAATGTAAAAAGCATGTTGAGACTCTAGAAAGGGTGCAGAGAAGAGCAACAAAGATGATTAGGGGACTGGAGGCTAAAACATATGAAAAACGGTTGCAGGAACTGGGTATGTCTAGTTTGATGAAGAGAAGGACTAGGGGAGACATGATAGCAGTGTTCCAATATCTCAGGGGTAGCCACAAAGAAGAGAGAGTCAAACTATTCTTCAAAGCACCTGAGGGTAGAACAAGAAGCAATGGGTGGAAACTAATCCAGGAAAGAAACAACTTGGAACTAAGGAGAAATTTCCTGACAGTTAGAACAATTAACCAAAGGAACAACTTGCCTGCAGAAGTTGTGAATGCTCCAACACTGGAAGTTTTTAAGAAATTGTTGGATAAACATTTGTCTGAAGTGGTGTAGGCTTTCCTGCCTGGGCAGGGGGTTCGACTAGAAGACCTCCAAGGTCCCTTCCAACTCTGTTATTCTATTCTATTCTATTCCTCTAGGACTGACTTGTTTGTTCACCTTGCAGTCCAAGAGGCTCGCAGGAGTCTTCTCCAGCACCATAGTTCAAAGGCCTCAATTCTTTGGCGCTCAGCCTTTCTTATGGTCCAACTTTCACAGCCATACATTGCAACTGGGAAAATCATAGCCTTGACTATACGCACTTTTGTTGGCAGGGTGATGTCTCTGCTTTTTAGTACACTGTCTAGATTTGCCATAGCTTTCCTCCCCAGGAGCAAGCGTCTTTTAATTTCTTGGCTGCAGTCCCCATCTGCGGTGATCTTGGAGCCCAAGAAAATAAAATCTGTCACTACCTCCATTTCTTCCCCGTCTATTTGCCAGGAATTGAGAGGGCCAGATGCCATGATCTTAGTTTTCTTAATGTTGAGTTTTAAGCCACCTTTTGCACTCTCCTTCACCTGCATCAAGAGGCTCTTTAGTTCCTTTTCGCTTTCTGGTATCAGCTCAGAAGAAATGGAGTAGCCTTCATAGTCAATAAAAGAGTAGGAAAAGCAGTACTGGGATACAATCCCCAAAATGACAGCATGATCTCAGTTTGAATCCAAGGCAAACCATTCAACATCACAGTAGTCCAAGTCTATGCCCCAATCACTGGTGCTGAAGAGGATGAAGTTGACCAGTTCTATGAACTCCTACAACACCTTCTAGAATTAACATCAAAAAATTATGTCCTTATCATCATGGGGGATTGGAATGCTAAAGTAGGAAGTCAAAAGATAACCAGAATAACAGGCAAATTTGGCCTTGGAGTACAAAATGAAGCAGGGCACAGGCTGATAGAATTCTGTCAAGATAATACGATGGTCATAACAAACACTCTTTTCCAACAACCCAAGAGATGACTGTACACATGGACACCATCAGACGGTCAGCACAGAAATCAGATTGACTATGCTCTGGAGCCAAAGATGGAAAAGCTCTCTTCAGTCAGTAAAAATAAGACAGGAGCTGACTGTAGCACAGATCATGAGCTTCTCGTTGCAAAATTTAGGCTTAAATTGAAGAAAGTAGGACAAAACAGTAGGCCACAGGTATGAACTAAATCATATCCCTAATGAATATACAGTAGAGGTGACAAATAGATTTAGGGAATTAGATCTGATAGAATGCCCAAAGAACTATGGACGGAGATTCATAACATTGTACAAGAGGTAGCAATTAAAACCATCCCAAAGAAAAAAATGCAAGAAAGCAAAATGGTTGTCTGAGGAAGCGTTGCAAATAGCTGAGGAAAGAAGGGAAGCGAAAGGTAAGTGAGAAAGAGAAAGATACACCCAGTTGAATGCAGAATTCCAGAGAATAGCTAGAAGAGGTAAGAATATCTTCTTAAATGAACAGTACAAAGAAATAGAAGAAAACAATAGGATAGGGAGGACCAAAGTTCTCTTCGAGAAAATTGGATATATGCAAAGATGGGCATGATAAAGGACCAAAATGGCAGGGACCTAACAGAGGCAAAAGAGATTAAGAAGAGGTGGAGTGGTCACTGACCTCAAACCAGACATCCTGGAATGTGAAATCAAATGGGCCATAGGAAGTCTGACCAACAACAAAGGTAGTGGAGGTGACTGTCAGCTTTGGAAGCCATATTAGGCCACAAACTTCAATGCTGCCACCTTCTCATGTGGGAAAGTAGGAGAGGGGTTGTTAGTAGACATAATAGCATTCTTCCTGTCGGTCAAGGTCAGGGCGATCCAGCATCTGGAGAAGGAGTGGTCAGGGGGCTGGGTCGAAATGGGACGGACGTTGATTGGAGCATGTGATCGACTGGGGATTGAGGGGATGGTTTTGGGGTTTTTGAATTACTGAGGGAAAACCCGGGCCTTTCAGATTCGGTTTTCCCAGATGTGCCAGTTTACCTATTCTAGTAAAGAGAACTTTGGAAAATGCTTGCTTCTGTGTCTTTACTCGGAGTTGGGGTTTTCTGGAACGCTGACAGTGACAGTATTCCAGCTGAGTTATTCAAAATCTTAAAAGACAATGCAGTAAAAGTGCTACACTCAATTTGCCAGCAAATTTGGAAAACTCAACAGTGGCCACAGGATTGGAAAAGGTCAGTTTACATTCCAATTCAAAAGAAGGGCAATGCCAAAGAACGTTCAAACTACTGCAGCATTGTATTCATTTCACATGCTAGCAAAGTTATGCTCAAAATCCTACAAGCTAGGCTCCAGCAGTATGCGGACCGAAAACTGCCAGAAGTACAGGCAGGATTTCGAAGAGGCAGAGGAACTAGAGATCAAATTGCCAACATATGCTGGATCATGAAGAAAGCTAGGGAGTTCCAGAAAAACATCTACTTCTGCTTCATTGACTATCCTAAAGCCTCTGATTGTGTGGATCACAACAAATTGTGGTAAGTTCTTAAAGAGATGGGAGTACCTGACCATCTTATTTGTCTCTTGAGAAACCTATATGCGGGTCAAGAAGCAACACAGAACACAGAACCACTGATTGGTTCAAAATTGAGAAAGGAGTTCAGCAAGGCTGTATACTGTTGCTCTGCCTATTTAACTTATATGCAGAGCACATCATGAGAAAGGCGGGGCTAGATGAATCACAAATTGGAATTAAGATTGCTGGGAGAAATATCAACAACCTCAGATATGCAGATATCACTAATGGCAGAATGTGAAAAGGAACTAAAGAGGTTCTTGATGCGGGTGAAGAAAGAGCAAAAGTTGGCTTGAAACTCAACATTAAGAAAACTAAGATCATGGCATCTGGCCCTCTCAATTCCTGGCAAATAATGAGGAAGAAATGGAGGTAGTGACAGATTTTATTTTCCTGGGCTCCAAGATCATCGCAGATGGGGAGCTAAGAAATTAAAAGACGCTCTTGCAGAGGAAAGCTATGGCAAATCTAGGCAGCATATGAAAAAGCAGAGACATCACCCTGCCAACAAAAGTGTCTATAGTCAAGGCTATGGTTTTCCCAGTTGCAATGCATGGCTTGAAAGTTGGACCATAAGAAAGGCTGAGCGCCAAAGAATTGAAGCCTTTGAGCTATGGTGCTGGAGAAGACTCCTGAGAGTCCCTTGGACTGCAAGGCAATCAAACCGGTCAGTCCTAGAGGAGATCAACCCTGACTAGTCTTTAGAAGGCCAAATCCTGAAATGGAAACTCAAATACTTTGGCCATCTAATGAGAAGGAAGGACTCACTGGAGAAGAGCCTAATGTTGGGAAAGATTGAGGGCAAAAGAAGGGGATGACAAGAGAATGGGATGGAGTTACTGAAGTAGTAGGCATGAGCTTTAAATTTTAAATTTTGTATTGATATGTGTTTTAGTTCTGGCTGTGCATCGCCCTGAATCCACTTGGAGAAGGGCAGGATATAAATTGAATAAAATAATAAAATAAAATAAATTATAATAAAATGGACTCCAGGGAGATGGTTGAGTACAGGAAGGCCTGGAGGAACGTTGTCCATGGGATCACGATGGGTGGGACACGACTTCACAACTAACAACAATGTAACAGCAGACACCTAACATGGGTCCCAGAATCTGACTTCCCTGCCTGTCAGCTGCCGCCTTATGCTTGCCTCCCTACAACCCCATCCCAGATTTATCTGGTCCCAAGGTGCTGCCCTTCAGAAAACCTCTTAACAACTTGGTTTTCAAACAAATGAACCAGAAACCAGTTGGTTGATCACGGATGGCTGGAACTTATCTGTATTTCCCCAGTAAAAGTTAGCTGTGTATTTGGTTTAGTATTTGCATTTTTCATGCTGTTTTAATTCTATATGCCACCTTGAGTCTTTTGATTAGGCAGCCTTATGAGTCGAATAAGTGAATTAAATTATTCTCATCTTCTGCAACACTGGTGGTAAGCTAGAAATAAATGCCAAATTACATTTAGCAGAACAGGTGGAGATATTAACTATCACAAAGGTTTCTACAGGAAGAAAAGGTGTTTAACTTCCTGACCACAAATCATACGAAGAATCCTCAAATTATAGTTGTGTGGACACGTTCTGTCACACACACACACACACACACACACCAATGCCAAAAGAAGTAGATGACTCCATGGAGGAGAAAGCAGCAGCAACTCATTATTAACCAGGATGGCTGCAGTTGCATGGCAGGTACTGAGGCTTATTCTTGCTAGCTGTTGGTAGGCTTTATTGAAACTCAGGTTTTGCTTGGTTAGTAACTACATAAATATAATAACTTTTTAATATTTTGTTTTGTTTCATTTCACAGGTTCAGCTGTCTTTGTCTTTTTGTTGAACATTTTGTCTGTTAATACTGCTGGCCTCGTTTCCTGTGAAACGAGTGAAAACTGATCTGTAATGGCTTCTAAAAAAGAACAAGACATTCACTCTTATGGGCAACCTAATTGGGACTGGTAGAGACTTGTTCCCATCTGAACTCCCAACATTACGAGACAGTCTCAGATATGGCCTACTGTTAAGAGAACAAAGTAGTGATGATGCTACCCAGCAGCCAGTCTTGCAAGTGATCTATATCCGTAAGTGCTTGAAAAGTGGGAACGAGTGAAGAGTTTGTGATCCCCGTTATAAATTCACTAGTGACACTCTTGAACAAGATCCAGGAGAGCTGGGATCAAGACAAAAACATATCACTTGGTAGAGGAAAGCTAGATGTCAAAGAGACTTTCACTGTAAAACTTGACAAGCTCTTTGACATGCTCAACTGCAAATATCCAAGTGTTCTGTGTGCCAAATTCGGCCTCCCTGCTCGCTGCAAAAAAGCTCACATTAACTGTACCTGCCCTAAGAAGATGAAGATACCACTGAAGGAACTTGCTTTCATTAAAGATCAGAGAGACAAGATTGGATAGCAGCAGATTAGCTTGCCAGATGTGCCTGAGCAGCAAGACGATGAGAGACGAAGGCTTGCTAAATATAAGCAGAAGTATTCCAGACATTTTGATACTGACAAATGAAATATCTCTTATGATGAAAATGGACAGATGACTGATGAAGATGATGAAGAGGAATGTGATGGAAGTTATGAAGAGGACTTAGACCAAACAAAAGTGCCCTCGATTTCAAAAGACAAGACAGAATATAATAGATCAGAAATATCGAATGTTGCTATATCAATTTGCTTGATCAGTAGAGAGCATAAAATACAGTGTTGGTCTCCATGCCACTGCTGCCATTAGCACAGCCACTTTCATAGATGCTGGCAAGAGACTTGTAGTTGACCACAATAAAGTCAAGAGCCCAGAAAAAATTATGAAGTCCTTAGATCAATTTGATGAGCTCTGTAAGAAGGATGAAATAGAACTTTATAATTTCACTCCAGAGAAAGGCTCAAAAACAGGAAAACCTGCTCAAGTGATTGCAGATAATCTGGTGCATTTTGTGAAGAAGGTAGGCATTGACAAAAACTTGAAGGCCATTGGAGGAGGTTCTACAAATGTTAATACTGCCTGTGAAGGTGGTGTCATGCATTGGATAGAGGTCAAGCTTGACCCAAAGTTGATCTGCTTGGTGTGCGCATTCTACAGGAATGAGTTACCTCTGTGACAATCACAAAATTGGATGGGAAGACCTTGTCTAACAACAAATGGGCTGGTAAAGCTAGCAACATGGTAGACATTGCAACAGAACTCCTTCATTCATCAGTTTCAATTGCTGAGCCTCTCATTTCACTGAGCGAGTGCTGTAAAGGATCTCTCTACTGATCAAGTGTATGGATATAGGATCACACAGGCAATAATGACAGGAGAACTTATCACAGATCTGGTTCCCCTGGAAATTGGCCCCATAAACGACACTGGTTGAAAATAGAAATGAACTGAAAATAGGCTTTGTCAATTATGGGTTTCAAAACATGGCTTTAAAGGCAAAACTCTCCAAAACTTATGATAGTGCCAACTTCTAATTGAATCTGACAGAAACCATTTTTTCCTACTGTTGCCACATAGGGGAGGGGGGAGGAGAAAAATAAAATACATTGCTAGACCAAACACAGAACTTTCTCATAGGAACCAAAGTCACCTCTACAGGTGGTGGATAGAGATGGGGAGGAGTGCCTGGAGAGCCCGCCAATTAAACTAATTGGCCATGACCTGTGAGTTTTGGGGAATTATTTCCTATTTTAACTACACTGAAACCATGGGAAATATTTTCCATCTGATAGTGCCAATATGATCTACCCAACAAAGAAGTTCTTAGAGGAAGACCTCAGCCTCAGAGTTCTCATTTACTTGGGTTCATTAGTCGGGATCATGACAGATAGTGGGATACGTTGTTGATGTGTATTACCCTTGCTGATTCAACACTGAAGTAAAATGTTCCTGGACTGAAGGCCTGTGTCATTTGTTCCAGCTGCAGCAAATCAGACTGCAAAAGGCGGCTGTAGTAGATGCTGTTTTGCCAACCATTCAGTGCTCAGTATGATATACTTTCAGTGAAATGATAATCCAGACACTCTTCTGTTGGTGATATTCAAGAGAAGAGAGCTGCTATGCAAAAGATCATTTGATTTGAGGGGTGCAGACGATGCGCTGGGAGATTTTTGTGTATGTGCAAGAAAAGCACTTTTAATCAACGGCAGAACATCCAATCTGCTGGAGCCGATTGACTGGTCTGAGCCAACTTTGATGTGCAAACTGACTACAGCAGAAATAAATTGACGAACCAAAACAAGTAGTACAGTGGCCTTGTCATGCTCAATCAATAGAAAGAGGTGTGAAACAGGTCACAGAGGAGCAAGCAGAGTGTAGACACAGGAGAAACATGAGGGTTATATCAGAGGCCAAGAAGCAAGTTGGTGGTTGATGTCGAATGAATCAAAACACGACTGGATGAAACTCGCTGAAACATTTTTGTAACTCAGATAATTGCTTTCTGTTAGTTTTTGATTTCATGGATTATTTTTTTGGTTAGCTAGTTAAGATTCATGTAGAAAAAATCCTTATTTTTTGTAACACAAAGTGTAATTTTGAGAAGATAAAGTTAACAGTATTTGGGTTACAAAATACTTTTGTGGGTTATATGATCAGATGTGGATTTGCTATTCAAAGCTTAACGTTGTGCAATTACAACAATAACAGATGATTTGAATTCTTGGTGTAACAACACATATTTTTAGAACCTCTCACTGAAAAGAAAAAAAAATTAATTTACACCCCATTAAATGACACGCCTAGGACATGGCCTCCACCCACCAATTCCCTGACCACAAACCACACAGCTCACCAGCGGGAGAAAAGTGGGCTGACCTTGTTCCTCAAAGGCCTCTGGCCAACCCTTTTAATTTGCAAAAAACATGGGACAACACGTTGTGAGTGTTTTTTTAAAAAACAGCAGTGTTTGTTGGGGAGTGTACTGTAACCGTGCCAGATTTAAGCTTGTTTTCTTCACCCACTCCAGGAAAGCTTTCAATTCCGAAGTATCTGATTCTGCCACCCGTGCCATTGCTGAGCATCAGTAAGTCCCACTGAGGTTTGGCAAGGAGCAGGTGGTTGCACAGAGCCTGGAAACATCAGGAGGGGCACAAAGGAGCCAATTTTATCCAACAGCTCAGGGCCAACATCACGGTCTCGATTCTGCAGCAGCTCAGCCACCCATCATTATGCTGCGGGGGTAAGGGGAGACTGCCCCTGCCCCGCAGAGCCTTTCTGGCTGCCTTGGAGTCCACATCTCATCTAGGGCACGGCTCATGCTCCTCAGGCATTGCCAGGCCATACTGGCATGGCTTCCTCAAATGTCTCTTCCAACTTTCAAGGTTGGCATGAGATCCAAAGTGCAAAGTGTTGCCGTTCTGGCTTCTATTAAAATTTTTACAAAATTAAACAAACCAAAGGAAAACTCAAACTGTACGTGAAAGGGAAGTCTCCAGAGACCACCCCACCCCAGAAACACTCCAGGACCTTGTTCCTTGCAAGGTCACCTTTGTTCCCGGGGTGATGCTGGTTGACTTAAGTCCCTTCACTGGCGTGCCTTCCTCCCAAGAGCGGCAAGAAATTCTGTCCTTCAGGACACCAGCTGCCCGTTACTCCCCTCCCCAAACCTTCTCATGTAGCAGTCGCGTTCCTGATAAGGCGTTATTGCTTGATAAAAAGCTGGCACGGAAGTTCCAGCACCAGCTTCTTCCCAACATCACTGGGCCAATCCAGTGCTTTCCTGGAGCAGAGGGTCCCAGATGCAAGACTGGGAGATCACGGCCCATCCATCCCTTCTGCCTGCCAGAGCCAAGCCAAGAATGGGCACCAGGGTAGGTCAATTGTGGCTGGATGGAGCTGGGGGAGGGGGAGGGGCTGGAGGAAGAGAAGCACATGCTGCACTCAAGCCACGGCTGAAGAGGGACCTGCTCTCTACTCTCTGTTCTCTTCAAAGGCAGCCTTGATTAAAATGGACACGTGGGCAGCCCAGCTGCAGTCAGGCACTTTCCGAGCCATCTCATGTCAAGCTGGGCCTTTCAGTGGGGCCTCTGTTCCCGGGTGGGGCTCCTCATTCCTGCAGAAAAGTGGGAGGGGGGAGAGAGAGAGGTTAACAGCTGCTGCAAAGGTGGCTTTTCTCCATCGGTCCAAATCATCCTGGTAGCTGGATTCCTACCTTCCTGGTGCCTCCTGAAAGAAAGGAAAGGAGAGCTTGTTTCCTTGCGGCCTTGAGAACAAAAGCCGCCAGCTGGCCAGAACCCGGAGTGGGAAGCCCGGGTCCTTTCTGGGCTGGCAGGAGTAGCCACCAAGTCTCCCCTCACAGCCCCTGGAGATCAGGCTTGGTCCTTCTGAGCAAAACCCCAGGGAGCCCAGACCAAGCCTCCCTTCTTCAAGGAAACGGTCCCATTGCTAAGTCCCCTCTTCAGAACGAGTGATACTTTGGCCCGGCTCAGTTTCTCTTCGTGCAGAAGAGCAACTCTTTGACCCAAGACAAAACCAGAACTTTGTCACATGCACTGAAACACAACAACGCAGAAGCTATACGAGGCGCTGACCCTCCGTGTATTACCAGATCCTGGCTGGGGGACTGGGGTACGAGGACAACCGAGCCGTGCCTGAAATTCACCTGGCTGGCCATCACATCCTGCCACCACTCAAGACTTCAATTCAGGGAGGGTCTCTCTCGGTCCCAGGGATGCCTTGCCGGGTGTGCCCGTGTGTGGAAGCAGGTCACTCTGAGAAGCAGGGAGAAGCTACCCGCCAGGTACTGACCGCCAGGTCCTTGGCAGTGCCCTTCAGAAGCTCCCTGGTGCCGTTTTATTCTTATCTCTCTACTTTAATATATTTTCTATTCTTATTGTCTTCTTCTATTTCTTTTATTTTATATGATGAGAATAACTACGCTTAATGTTATTGTATTTGTACTAGAAGATCGTTATGAAGGAAATGAAGAGTTACACAAGGTATAATTGTTTAATGTATATCATTTGTGGAAGGGATGTTGCACAGATATATTTGTACTCAAGACAACACAGTGTCGTCTCCTGGCCCCAAAACAACTGCGGTTTTCTTGTCCACGTGCAGGTGAAGGACTCCTATTATCTGGAGCAGTAAAGGCTCCTCTGTTTGCCTTTCCCAATTCTCTCAGTCCGAAGAACTTTCTGCTTCGACAGTAATCCTAACCATCTGCTCCACCAGCACCCCCTGGTCCCATCACTGGACCTGCAAGAGCTATGCTTGCCAAGCAACTTTGGGCCTACTGCAAGTCTGAAGACAAGACCCACCAGAAGGGCCGATGGACAGCTGCCAAAGGAACCATCCTGTGCCAGGAGATTAACTGAAATGGCAGAAAGTGCCTAATCTCTTATTCCTTGCCCTGCCCTGCCCTGCCCTGCTCCACCCGTAACTGAAAGAGCAGCCCCACTCAGATGCGGGCCCAGCCTCCATCCCCAGCGACAGCCTGCAAGCAGTCAAGCGCCTGGCTTTAAACAGTACTGGCTCCTGCCCTCACCTGCTGTCCCTCTTGGCCTCCGGTGTGACAGCAGCAGCAGCAGCAGCAGCAGAATGTGGAAGGATGTCAAGTGCCGGGGTGGCTTCGCCTGTCAGAGGACTCGCCAGTTTGTCAACAGTCACAGAGTTGTTACTACTGGGTGAGAAGAACCAAAGCTGGTTAAAGGGCCAACTATTGCCCCAAACCACCCCACTGGAGAAACAAACTTGGTCCTTCCTCGTGAGCTCCTGGTGAAGCGGGGGAGGGGACACCAGGGCTACGAGGGCCTGCAAACTCAGGTCAACCCACTGAAAAATTCAAGGAGGACAACTAGCTGCCTGCTTCCTATGGCCAACTGCAGAGGAACAAGGAAGGCGATGGGAGAGAGCCCCACTTCCTGCTGTCAATCAACCATGTCAATCCTGCAGAATCAACTGTGATTGGCCACTGCGAGAAGCTAAAGGCTGGACCATGATAGGTGAAGGCTAGGGCAGGAGAGAAGACTTACATCCTTACATGAAGAGACAACACAGCCAGACCAGCAACCCAGGAAGAAAGAAAGGGAACACCCTCCACTCTCGCTAGATGGGCATCGCTCCCCCCCGCAGACTGATCCAGGAGAAAGGGGAACTGACTTCCCACTCATCGAGAAGGAAGGATGACCCCGCCAGAGCCAAACTTGGGTGCCTACAAGGGCCAGGAAGCACTGACGCACCGGTGGCTCTTTCTTCATGCCACCCTGTTGAAGAGGCTCAGGGAGGAAGAGCAGAAACTAACAAGTGACTAGACGGGCGGGGGGGGGGGGGGGGGCACACAACACAATGGAAACCATGGGATGCATTTATACCAGGAGGGACTCCTAACAAGAGATGGCTGCACCTTACAAAGCTGATTTACAGGGCTTTGAAGTAAATTCTGCAGGGGAGGGAAGGAGAAGACAGCCCAGAAAGGAGGGGAAATACTAGGAATACTAGAGTTTTGCAGAGCAAGGAGTGATCTGCGGGGGATCTCTTTCAAGACCCAAAGGGGCTTTTCTTTGAAGACGTTTCACTTCTCATCCAGGAAGCTTCTTCAGCTCTCATCCAAACTGAGCCTGAGGAAGCTTCTTGGATGAGAAGCGAAACGTCTCCAAGGAAAAAACAAAGATAGTCCAGTTGCCTCTTGAAAAAGCCCCTTTAGGACAACCATGACCTGGATGACGGAGAATCTCCAGACGCTCCGTTCAAGACTGCTCCTGGGAGAGCCAAGAGCTGAAGTCAAAAGGGGGTATCAGAGGCAGGCGCTCTTCCAGCAAGGGGTGGGGGGAGAGGCAAGAGGAGCCAGCTGGCTAAGGAGTGTATGTGGGCAGGCAGGCAGGCAGGCAGGTGTGTGTGCGTCTGGATGCCATGCAGTGACAGTAAGAAGCAGGCACAGAAGGGAACTCCAAAGACCCACAGGGGCAGTTCAGCCCTCTCACCTCAGCCAAGGCATGGCAGGGGGGCAGGTTCTTCCCACAGCAGACACAGCACTAACTGGGAGGATGCGATGGCTGCACAAATGCCGCATCAAAGCCCTGCCACGCGGGGTTCCCCTAAAACGTGTCCCCGCAACTCCAGAGCCTTGCGTCTGGAGGATCTTCTCAAAGTCCCACTCAAGGGCTACTTCAGCAAAGGAGGCTTAATGCAACCCAAGTAAAACAACAGGCCTCCTACACCATTCCCCAGGATGGCTCACTCCAATATGGTCCTTTTTGTTTACACAGCTCTCAAGGAGGAGGAGGATGTCGATACACAAAGAAAGGGGGTAGGTGGGGGAGGCGAGGGACAGCCCTCCTTTCTCCTGGGAGGGTTCCCGGTCACCATCCAAAGGCAATTTTCCTGGGGGAGAATTTCAGCCACAAGAGGAAGTGCCAGAGGGGCGCCTCTCTTTAAGCAATTCCTTGCCCGGATGAAACTCCGGATCAGAGGTGAAATGCTCCCGGTTCGGACCGGATCGCCCAATCCAGTAGCGATGTTGGCGGGTGGAGAACTGGTAACAAAAATCCCTGCGCCCCCCCCCATGCCCAGCTGAGCCGCACAATCATCAGTTTTTTTTTTTTACTTTTAAAAGCATTTTTTCTACAACCTCTTCTGATGAAAAAATGCTTTTAAAAGTTAAAAAAAAAAACCTGATGATCGCGCGGCGCAGCTGGGATCGTCAGAGGCTTTTCAAAGCATTTTTTTCTGCAACCTGTTTGGCTGAAGAGGTTGTAGAAAAAATGCTTTGATATGTTACCAAAAAAAAGTTGGCCACACCCATCCAGTCACATTACCCACCACCACCACGCCACGGCCACAGAACCGGTAGTAACAAATTTTACATTTCACCCCTGCTCCGGATGCTCTGATGGCACTTCTGGAGGTGATAGCGGCATCTCCTTCCCCCAGTCTGGAAGGAGGAGCTGGAAAGGCTTGCTCTGGGGACAGAAAGCCTGAGAAGAGGACGAAAAGCTGGCTCTAAGGTTAATACCTGCCGTACGAACAAATTTAAGTCCAAGAAGCTCCCCTCCCGCACCAGGATCAGGGCCTCTGAGGCAAGGGAAGATGTCTTGGTAAACCGAGCCCAGGCTCCTCCAGGGTCAATGCGCTGCCGTCTCGCCTGAGCATTAAACTTGGCCCGTTTTCTAAAGGGCGGTTCTGTGACCCACACGGCAGCCCCACAGCTCTCTTCCTGGGGTGCTGGGGTTCCCATCAGCTGAAGCAGCTGTGCTGCCGACGGTCGCACTTCCCTGGTGCAAGCTTTAACCTCCTGGAGATCGCAACTGACCCTGAAGGGTGATCAGAAGGCCCCAATTCCTCCATCCTGCCCAAGGGCAGCTTAACGGCTGGCCTAACATCCAGGGTGGGTCAATCTGCTCAGACAGGGTCTTGGGACGAGGCAGGCAGCAGGGCAATTGTTTTCGTCACCTTAGCATGGAAGACAGAGGGCAGGCACAAGCCTTTGCCCAAGAGGCGGTTGTGGGACTCTTCCTAGGTTGAAATCGGCTGGCAAACCAAGGAAGTGAATTGTGGGAAGGAAGTTTTAATGCTTGTTTGCAGGGGGAAAACAGAACCTTAGATACTGAAAGAACAAAAATCCCAGCCAGGGTTACAGTCTGTTAATTCAGGTGGCTCCAAGCACTGGGCCTGAAGAGAGGGAACCTTGCACTTATTTGGGGACCCACCTGGGTGCTGTGCCTTGTCAAGTTCCTCCCATCCGAAGGCCGGAACCTGAGACGGGAGAGGCGTATCCTCGCATCATTCTTCTCCTTTTGGCCCATCAGCAGAAACCTAGCCAAATAACTCACTTATGCATGTGGTGAAAGCACCTCAGAAGGCTGGCAGTGTGCGCACAAGACTCCTTTGGCCGTAACCGGCTGAGATCTGGTGGCTGAATCTCTCCTGGCTGAGCAGCTCTGGGGAAGCCAAGAAGCTGCCTGGCCTGGATGCCAATAGGTTGGCTGCTCCAAGCAAGAAACATCTGAGGGAATTAGATACTATCAGAATCAGATTCACTCCCTGTCCTTGCAGGAGTCTCAGGAACCTGGAGATGGGTGAAAAAGGGGAAAAGGTAGGAGGACATCTTGCAGCCAGGTGGCGCTGAGCACTGAGCACCAGAGGTGGTTCTCTGCTCCATAGGTTGGGAAACTGGATGTGGTTTCACCTTCCAACCGGTCTGGGTTGTGAGCTTCACTGCTGGTCTCCCAAACGTCCAGTCTCTTGAGAAGAGTGGAAGCTCCAGGTGGTTTCAACTGAGCCAATCCAACCAAGCCGTGGTTCCCTAGACTGGTTACGTTTTGCTTGGCCCAGCACAACAGCCTGCCTTCTTCCTTCATCGGCTCCCTTGAGGTGCGTCCTGCTTCCTCCTGATGTAGGCTTATGAGGATCTGAGGTCTTAGGACATCTTGTCACGCAGCCGGAGCGAGTATGTTGCTCAGTTCTAGGACTTTTGGTGGGCCTTCTGCTTCCCTCAGACTCTGTTGGGTGCTTGGCCCAGACCCCGTGCCTACCCTCCTCACATTGGCACGGACCAGGTCAAAGAAGCACAGGTCCCAGCTCTTGGGAAAAACCCCCAAGAGTCTTTCACTGGTGAGGAGGCTCCTTAGGAGGCTCATAAAGTAAATCTAGGTCATTGAACTCAGGAAATCCGAGGTTATTGAGCTCCAGAAGGGTATGTTCTGAGCTAGGCTTCCCCAGCAGCACGAAGCCGAGTCCTCATCCCGATAAACCCCTTTCATTTAATTTACAGTGAATTCCTCTCCAGCAAAGTCTTTCCTCTCCCACAGTCTTTCAAGATAGTTCACAATTACCAACCTTTATCAGGCTTGGAAAGTGGCCAGGCCAATATCTTTCAGACGCCGCAATACTTGGCAAGAATGCAGTAATGAACTAATTGCCTCCTGCAAACTCCACTCCCCTTTTGCTCCTCTTTTATTCCTTCTGGGAGGGGCCATTCATCGTCCACCTGTGACCTTACTCCCAAGTCGACCCTTGTTCTTTAGCTGTTCCCTTCATCTGACAACTCTGCACATGCGCAAACTGGGAACAGGCTCCAGCTGTTTGATTGCCTAACTGATGTCTGACTCCAAAGGCAGCTGATAACTGGCATATGGCTCTGGCTCCCTCTCTGCCTCCGACGCAGAGCCCTCACCAGAGCCTTCCCCAGACTCCAGGATTGGCCCATGTTCCTCCCCAACCTCCTCACTGTCCAAATCTGCTACCAGATACGCTGGCGGGACACAACAGGGGAGAAGCATCTGCCAAAAGGCACTCAAGCGGCAACTAGCCCAGGGATCAGCAATCAAAAGTCTAGGATAGGCAGTGAAGGAGGCTATCAGTCCATGAACACCAACGGAAGGCCTGCCATTTTCAGAATGGATGAAGGGGACCCACCTGCTGTGCCTGCTGCATGTTTTCCTTTCATGGGAAGAAAGAATTTCTATCTTGCAATGTGTTGGTGGAGATGACCTTGGATGAGGAGAACCAGTTTGATGTAGTGGTCAAGGGGCTGGCCCAGAAACCAGGAGAGGAAGACTTCTAGTTCTGCCTGGTGACAGCTCACCTCACAGGTTGGTTGTTGTGGGGAAAATAGGAGGAGGGAGACATATTGGGATGTTTGTGCTCTTGAGTAGTAGCTGGGTGAGGGCATGGAAGTGGGATAAAAATGTAAAAATAAAAATCTCAAAGAGAGGACACAGTTCTTCACTGGATATCTTCAAACAGGCTGGATGATCATCTGTCAGAGACATTTGTAAAGTACTAAGCAAGAGGCCAAAGCTTTTGGGGCAGAGATGGGGGGGGTATCAGGGGGTCCGAGGGTCTGGTCTGGAATTCTGACAAGAGCTGCATGGAGACCAGGCCACTTCCCACATCTGGAATGGCCCCAAGGTGGGGCCTATGTGTGGGTTGAAGAATGCCTTTGCGTTCCTCAACCAACCCAGGTCCACAGAAGTCTACCTCGAAGGGCTATTGTCCTTCTTCCTTACTTGTTCCATGAGTGTTGGCTTAATGGGTCCTCTAGTAGGGGTGCAGATAGATTCCCTAGGATTCAAGATGAACTGCCCTAAGCACCATCATCTTCATGAATAGTTTGAGAATTGACAGAATGGAAGAATTCAACTACGAGAGTCCTGATTTGGAAACATTAGGAATGTCCAGTACAGTGGATTGGAGGAGCATTTAACCCCTGAGGCCAGCTCTTTTTCCTGGAAGCATCCTAGAATGGATCTCAGATCCCCATCTGGTGTCGCACGCTCGCTTCTGATTCAGGATGGGGCATCATATCACGTTCCTCTTTGAAACTATGAAGAATATGGAATAGAAACCTTAAAGAATTTCTTGCCTCTTGTGACCAGCCAGAGAACACTGCAGGTCGATTGGTCTCCTTTGGTCACTTTTGAGACCAGTTGATGGAATGAAGTAAGCCTGGTGAGAATCCTGCACTACGGCCAGACCAAGCAGCCTTTAGGACTTTGGGCAATAAACGGGTCCATCCATGGGCATAGGCAAAGCCTGTGTTAGTCTCCCACCCACAGGGCAGCGGCTTCTCAAGCCTTTCCCCCAGAGGGTCTCTGCTTTCGTTGGTCCCAGTGTTTTGCTCACAGATGAAAGCAAGCTCAGCCTAAGGTTCCGCTCACTTTGCCCTACATTTATCGGTTAAAGGTGTCACTTCCTTTTTTCCCTTGGTTTTCAGGTGCAGCTCAGCTAAGAGCTCTCTTGTTCAAAACCTGCCCCCTCTGAACATATGCTGGGGCTGCGCTGTCTTGGATTTGGAGTCTACGGGGCAGTTCTTCAGCCCCAGCGGCTTTCTGATGGCCATCATGACTTTGACCCAGAACCAAGCACCATCAAGACCAGCGTCCGCTGTGAATGCCGGGCTCTTTCGCAGTTTGCTCATCCTCTGTCCGAGTTCCTTCCGTCCAGATACACTGAGCTTCAGTAAAAGTTCCTGCGGGATCTGAGGTAGCGAGGACGACCCTGCGAGGAGCACTCTGATCGCTTGAGCTCTGCTGCCTGATGGCGTTTTTATTTGTCTGACCTCCAGATGTTGACAGTCCTTATTTATTACATTCCCCAACAGAGGCATCTGCCAGGGAGGGGCCAAGGCCATTTGCCCAGAGTCACTATTGTAGTGAGACAGGCAGCGTGCAGGTTTGATTACTAAAAATAAATACAAAGATGGGAGAAAGGACAGCCAGTGGGGAGCCACCCTTCATTGCTCCAGAGACCCCTGATCCTGCCCCCATTGCTATATGTTCTGAGGAAGAGACAGCATAAGGTGGGTGTCATGGCCCATTCATGGGGCCAAGCAGTTTGGATGCCTTGAGACCTCCTAACTTTCTAAAAAGCTGGTGGGAAACTAATTCTCACAAGAGCCATCAGGTGGGGCGAGGCGGGGGATAGTCACTTGTCTGCTTCGGCTTTACCTGGTCCCTTGCTGATCTTTAGAGGAGGTGCCAGATGGGGACTGGGCATCCCTCACTTGCTGAAGTGACTGGCTCCACAGACGGTGCCTTGAGGTTCAGCTCAGGAAGGCAGACTTCGGGGCCTCCATTCCTCCCCCGCATCGCAGCTCAATTCAGTAGGAGGGGAGCCAAGATGGGGGAGGGTGGGCGCACTCCAGGACCATCCCTAGAGAAGCAGCCTCTTGTCCTGGTCACCTGCCTTGCGGCCAGTGACTTTACAAACAGATCTGGCCAACATCTCGGGGGTGGGGGGGAACCTTCAACATATCCCTGGATAATGGCTTGCTGTCATTTACTTGATGCCGGGGAGGGAGGGAGGATCTTCTGAGGGGGACCCAACGGGTGTTTTCCCTCCCTCCTTGCTGGGTGATGCTACCAGCCCTGCCTGGGCTGGCCCAGAGGCTGCCTACAACCCCTCTTGACCAAGGACATCAGAGCAGGGCCAGGTCTATTCTTGCCAGAAAACTCAGAACATGAACTAGTTCTACACGGAAGCCCATTCAACTTTTAGGGGCCATGATAAGCAAAGACATTTACTAGCCTCTACCCTCCCCACAACCCCCAAAAACTCTGGCCTGATTGCTTACAACTCTTCTTCAGGGATGCCCCCTCACACCCACATCTGAGAAACAGGAAGGGATTGAGGCTGCCATGGCAACACTTCGGGTGGAGAGGAAGGATGAAAGGGAAATTAGACTGGGGTGGGGGGTAGGGGCTTTTCCATATCCTCCTGGGGTTCCACCTCTACTCTGGACCTGATAAGAGTATTAGCATCTTCTACTAGTTGTAGACAATTTATTTATGAAACGCAAGGGGAAAAAATTAAGTTCCCAAGTGCTTCAAGGGTCACAAATGACTTTTAAGAGCATTGAGGCTGCTGGGCGACATCGTTCGTTCAACTTACAGGCAAAGCCACAACGAGGCTTTGCCTGTAAATGAGCTTCTGGCGCCAGGTGAGGCCCACGGATGGCACCCTTCCCTTCTCCTGCTTTGGAGGGCTTTCCTACACCTGCCCTCCCAGGCTTCTCTGTGCCACTGCCCAGGCATCCAGAGGGGGGTCTTTGGGCATTCGCCCCCAGCTAACCACTTCCGCACCTGATGAAGAGGGCCTTTTCGTTCTTAGTGTCCACAGTCAGCAGGACGGTTTCCTGGCCTGAACCTGTGCTGATGGTTTCTGTGACCACACTGGCCGCCTCTTCCTCTTCCTCGCTGTCTGAGCCGCCAGAGGAGCTGCTGTCTGAAGCAACCAAGGGTGCTTTCCGTGCCACGCAGACGTTCCAGGCACAAGGGGAGGCAGCGTTTGCTGTACAAGGAGAAGCACGCAATGCCCCATCATGCAAGCCTTTCTCCCGCAGGTCAGCGCACCAGGCCGCTGTGCCCAGGGTCAGCTCTTTCGTGCGTCGCCTTAAAATGAGGGAGACCCGTTTGCCAGCTGACAAACTCAAAACCTCCTAAGAAACTGGAGTGCTTGAGCATCAGAGAGATATGGCAGGGCCAGCCGTGTCAGCAGCCGTAAGGGAGCTGTCTCGGTGGGGCCGAGGCAAGCCCGGTGCCCAATGACAGGGAACCCCGGGCTAAGTCTCACCTCTAATGCCTTGGCCTTCTTTTCAAGCCATTTTCTTTCCACTCAATAACCTTTCCTGGGAGATACTGGCAGAGGTCTAAATTTCTGCCACACCTTGATTAAATCTACACCAAAATATAGCCCAAATTCCTGAGCTGCCAACTGGTGAAGGCAAAGGGTTATTATAGCTCAGGTAGGTTCCTTGCCTCCTGCAACAGGCAACAGGGCCAGGGGAGAAAGGGAGGCAGGCAGGCTGGCCAGCAGGCAAAGCTGGCGGTGGGAAGGGAGGGAGGGAGGGAGGGAGGGAGGGAGGTGGGTGGGTCTTTCCAGCAGAACTCCCAGGGAGGTATGGCCTTTCCCTTCAGAAAGAGAGACTCCCAGCACAAGGTAAACCTGACTACCGCCCCTCCCGCCAAAAGGCCTGCAGAATTTCCTTTCCCTCCCTTGTTGGAGTGACGAAAGTAGGGGACAGTGGCCACTTACAGTTCTCGTCCTGGCTCTGCCCGGCACTTCCCTCTGAATCATTATCCACAGGGGAGCTACACCTGGGAGCCGCTTCGGAGCTGGAAGGGAAAAGCCGGTCTCTCGCTCAGGCCAAGTGTTTCTGGCCCTGCGCACGGCTCCCGGGCCACAACCTTGCAGCAGCTCCGGGTGGGGCACTCTGGGCAGCCTTGGGAAACAAAATGCCTCCTCCCCCACCGCCTCCCGCAGTTCTTTTGCCACAAGTGAGAGACAAAATCTCTGCCTGCACTGCTCACAGGGCAGTCATTCAAAGGGAAGACTCGAGACGGCTGCCTAGGCCCTCGGCTAGGGGTCTTTATCGGGAAGCCCCCTGCGAGGGCAATAGGGCTTTGCCTGCTTCTACTTCTTCAGCCCCCTCCTCTCTTTGCCCCAGTTGCCCTCACCTGCCCCACCCAGAGAGGAAAGGAGCGCCCACGGGTGGCAAGACATGCTGGTTCACGCTTCTTCCCTTGCCTTATCATTGGCATCCTTCAGTCTCAAGAGACTATGGTGTCGTGCTCTGGGAAGAGGTCCTAAAACAGCATCTAGTGTGACTAAAACACTAGACTGAACAGCTGTTGAAATGCAGCCCCCAAGACTGTGCTTGATCCCCCCTGAACTGAGGGAAATGCCCAGAGGGAGGGGAGAGAAAACCACGGGGTAGCCGGGAGAGACGAAGGCTGGAAAAGAGGAGGCCTTGAGAGGGGGGTACACATTGGCTCACCCTTCCTTTGAATCAACAGCTGCCCCAATGTAATCTTTTGGACACTTTCACAAAAAAAGCAACCCAAAGGTTTACCCCAAGAGGATCCGAAGGAGGCCAGGATCTGCCTTCTAGCTGCTTCCAGAGTTTCAGAACTGTTCCCACGAAATAGATCCCCCTGCCAGGATTGGCCCTGAAGGTGCCATGTCTTAGCTAACACCCAGAGCCACCCAATGTTTCAGAATAAGATGCCGCATCTAGACTGGCACAAAGAAGGACCGTACCCCCTGCTCAGTTTTGGAGCACCCTTGAATTCCTTCCAGGGAACAACCCTTGTGCCTGGCAGACCTTCCTGACCTGAGACTTCTGGGCCTGCCAAGCGGGTGTGGCCGGGTATCCTCCTGGCCACTTACCAGCAAAAGGGTTGGAAGTCCGGGAACTTGGCCCAGCCTCGCTCTTCGGGAGCCTTCGTGCCGGGCGTTACGGAATCCCACACGCTGGACCCGATGTCTGTGGCCACCCAAGAGGCCGAAGGCTTGGACTTCACGGGCTCAGCGGCCATCCTCCACCCAGACCCTACAAGACACAAAGGCCACAGTGCTGCCATGCAGAGGCCGCAGTGGGCAGCGACTCCATCGGGCAGCCCAGGAGAGCTCAGTTGCCAGAAAGGATCCCCACCCCTCCGCCCAGTGCAGAACAAAGGCTGCCTTCGGATGAGGGGCTGGGGCTCTGCCCATCCCACAGACCCAGCAGCTCTCAAGCGAGAGGGAGGAGGAGAAGGAGGAAGACGAGGTTCACAAGTACTCAACTACATCTAGGGCATTTCTCTGGCTACTTTCAAACACAGACAAGGATAAGACCTCTCCCCCAATCTGGAATATGGGAGGACAGCCGGGGTCCTTTCCAGACCTCTTGCCTCACTCTTCACCCTTCATTGTTCTGCGCAGCCTCTTTGGCTGCTTAGTTCATGTGCTCCCTGGTGCCGGCTGAGTCCCATCCCTCAGGATGTTCTGCCTGGCTCCCAAGACTCTGGCCAAGGGCCTCGATGCTTACCTCAGAGGACGGCAGCAGCCACATCTGGGTGATTGTGAACAAGGGACGGGCAAAGATTGTGAGTTCAATGGTGAGGCCAGAGGGCGTAAGAAGTCAGCTGGATGTGTTTTACACACCAAGTTTCTTAAGATTCATAACAAATGCCTTGAAAACCGTTCCTAATTCTGCATCATTCGAAGGGTGTTCATTGCAAAGGGCACGGCTAAATGTCGTGGAGATACTCCATCATCCAGATCATGCTGGTCACAAAGATGCTTTTCCAAAAGGCAACTGGATGTTCTTGGTTTCTCTCCTTGAAGATGTTTCGCTTCTCATCCAAGAAGCTTCTTCAGTTCTTCTTGGATGAGAAGCTAAACATTTTCAAAGAAAAAAACGTGAAAGTTCAGTTGCCTTTTGGAAAAGCATTCTAGGATCTTGAAAATTACATGCTTGTTTTGACAGCTCTTGTCTTCACTCTTTCTTAGAAAGCGCCTCACAATTAAGCCTAAATCCAGGCTTCAAGCTGGCAGAAATGGATTTCCAGTTTTCTGAAGTTTGTAAAGGAAGGGTGGTCAACCACAACACTCCAGGGGCACTAACTGCTAGGGATCACTGAGAAAGTGGGGAAAGCAGCTTCCATGGTGAACGGGCAGGCAAGTGCAAACAAACCCTCTGGAGGCCATGGCTCCCATCTTGGGACTGCAAGGGGCAGACATCTCCATCAAGGGCCTGGGGTGGCCCTGTGAGCACAGACCCCACGCACCAGTGTCAACCGGTCTCCCATCCAGGTACAATAAGCAGGTGGCCATGTTTGGCGAATTCAGAGGAACTGAATGAAGGCAGGTGGGGGATCTTGCTTTGATTGACAGTCGATAGTTCTGGGGTCCCACTCTCAAAAGCCTTCAACCTGGCAGCCCTGAGAAATAAGAATTCTGTACAGCCACAGTAATGATCTGCGGGGTGTAGCCATTTTGAATGTGTAGCAAATGCCCCCGAGATCTGGCTACGGTCCCCCAAATCTCATTACCTTCAGAAGAGGGATCCGTGGCCTGGTTTTCTGCCTTCCAGGGGTCGTCAGAATGGGCAGCTGTCCCCTTCTCAGCCTCCTCTTCCCCAGAGTCCATGCAGCCATCATGTTCCCCGTTTTCTAGGCTACCTTCGCCTGAACCTTCTACAGAATGAAGTCCTCCAAAGCTAAAATGACCCGGAAACAAAAGGATAATAAGGAACTGCACAGGCGTGAAGTCCTCAATGGAACTGCATCTACATGGAGAGAAGTATGCAGTGGGGTGCCCCAAGGCTCTGTTTTAGGCCCAGTACTCTTCAACATCTTCATCAATGATTTGGATGAAGGGGTAGGTGGGGAACTCCCCAAAATAAGGCCACATTTGGAATCCTGCATCCATTTTTGGTCACTACAATGTAAAAAAGATGTGGCGATTCTAGAAAGAGTGCAAAGAAGAGCAACAAAGGTGATTAGAGGACTGGAAGCTAAAACCTAAAGAACTGGAATTTTCTGGAATTGGGTATGCCTAGTTTCATGAAGAGAAGGACTAGGGCAGGGGTGGGATTCACTTACTTTCCCTACCGCTTTGGAAATGTAAGCGCATCCACCCACTCACTTCACTCACACACGCCCCATCGACACATGCACCCGGCCTTCCACGCATGCGCTTTGCTGCTACGCGCACCTTCCGCGCATGTGCCTGGCCTGAAAAACCTGCCTAAATAGCACGACTTGGAGCGGGCCCATCCGCGATTTCCACTACCAGTTCGGGCGAATCGATCTGAACTGGTTGAATACCACCTCTGGACTAGAGGTGACATAATAGCAGTGTTCCCATATCTCAGGGGCTGCCACAAAGAAGAGGGAGTCAAACTATTCTCTAAAGCACCTGAGGGCAGGACAAGAAGCTACGGATGAAAACTAATCAAGGAGAGAAGCAACTTAGAACTAAGGAGAAATTTCCTGACAGAACAATTAATCAGTGGAACGTCTTGCCTGCAGAAGTTGTGAATGTTCCAACACTGGAAGTTTTGAAGAAGAGAATGGACTGTCATTTGTCTGAAATGGTATAGGGTTCTCAGCCTGAGCAGGGGGTTGGACTAGAAGACCTCCAAGATTCCTTTCAACTCTTCTATTCTATTCCATTCTATTCTATTGACAAGCATGACTAGGAGTTCTTGAGTTTTCAACCCACATATCTGCCAAAGCAACTGGGGGGGGGGGGAAGGGGGGGGGAAGAGAAGCATGGTCTCCCTCCTCCCAGTTCAGAAGCTGCAGAGAGAGAGGCAGGATGATGGCAGCATCTGCAGAGCTCCACAGTTGGAAGGTGGGCAGCTGAGCAGCAGAGGCATCCAAGGAAGCTTTTTTTGGCAGAGTTCAACTTTGCCTGTTCCTTTAAAAACCATTCAAGGTTTGCCCCAGAGGGCAGAAATGGGCATGAACTCCTCTATATTGGGGCAAGGGAGCCTGCCTGCCCTGCCTAAGATAAGTGACTCTAAGCAGTTTAAAACAACATTACATTTCTCACATCTTCTTTCTTAGGATCCCATTCAACTTCTCCCAATCAGAACCTTCTCGGTCTTCTCTTTCCTCTTGACCAGCTTATTTTTCTTCAAAAAATTGCAGTTTTCATTCATTCCCTTTATATGACCAAACCATCTCATAGTATTTATTTGATTTACATTTAAAAAACACTCATTGGCTTGTCTCACTCGATCAGGCAGGGGATGGGTGCTGCAGAGCTTCTCTTCTCTGCCCCCACTCACCCACACCCTGTGGAATATCTCCCCTCCAGTGGTGAGCCCCTCCCCCCGCTCTCCCAGACCTGGTTCTGCCGACTCTTGTGGGGCTTGTTAGGGCCTTCAAGGTCCCTTCCCCACCGTTTTTTTAACCTTTAATTATTCTAGCCTTGTTATAACTGCCTTTTAGTGAAATGCAATCTTTTTTACATGGCTTTTATGTTTTAGATTGTATCACCACCCAGAGTTGCTGCAGTGAGATGGCCAGTCTCTAGCTTTGCTAAACAAGCAAACCCACCACTAGACCTAAATGCACTATCTTCTTCCAGCTGGTAAGGGGCAATCTCCAGCTTTCATCTTACCGTGACCTTGACTTGGCTTGGGCTGCGTAGTTTGTGTCGTTCTCCTCCCAAATATCCTCCTCCTCCTCTTCCTCTTCCTCGCTGTCATCAAATTGCTGGATGCGTTCACTGCAGCAAGTTTCAAAGAGGGATGCGCTGGCCTAGAGCAGAGACGAACACCAGCTCAGTCCAGGAGATCTTTCCTTTGCCGGCAACTGGGAGCAGACCCAGCCTGGGACAGGGAGGTGCTGGAGGTCCTGGAGAGGACTGCGCCCGTGCTGCCTCTCTTCTCCCATTGCTCCCCCTGGTTTCCAGGGGAGCTGAAAATGGCCAGGAGACGCCTAAAGCCTCCCCGGAGAAAGAGGAGGGACGAAGCCAATCGATCACCGGTTTCGCGGCAGGATGAGCAGCCAAAATGTCAGACCTTTCTCTGCTTTTGCTATGTCCAGTGCTGCCTGGCAGCCCCATTTTGCATCTCCTGTTCTCTTTCCGATAAAGGGGACTCTATAAAGTTTACCTTCAGGGCTGCACCGAAGAATTTTCAGTGCACCTGTTGGACAAAACCGTTCGGATCCGCTCTCGACTGGAGACTAAGAGTGGCTCCAGCAGGTCCACGGGAGACGCCTGCAGACTATTTTTACCCACTAACAGCCTGATCTTGTTGGACTCAAGGAAGCGGCCGGGGTCTTTGGGACTGTAAACGGGACCACCTGTAATTTACACATCCAGCGCACAATTGGAGAGGCGGTCCTCTTGGACTCAAGACTCCTGCTCAAAGAGGAGAGGGTCGTGGTGGCTAGGAGGGCCTTTCCACAACTTCATCTTGTGTGACAGTTATGCCCTTTCCTGGATTGGGAAGCCCTTCCTTCAGCCGCTCATACTCTGGGTCATCTTCCACATGAATTTGTGGGAGGAGGTCTACAAGGGGTGACCCTTGAAGCTGCAACTGGTGCAGAATGGCATGGCACCAGCCGTCTTTGGTGTCCCAAAGGATATAAAAACCTCTGCCACACAAGCTGCACTGGGAGCCAGTTTGCTTTTGGGTCCAATTCATTAACCAAGGCGTCACCTTTAAAACCCTTCACAGCATGGGACCAGATAACCTGAGGGAAGCATCTCAACCCAATTACATTGTTCTGTCCCTCCCCATAAGGTATGTTTTGACTGGCAGGGTGGTCCGGGAAGACAGCCTTCTCTGCTGTTCCCCCTGCCCATGAACACTTCACCCTGAGAGGTGACCCTCTCCTCCGCCCCGCCCCTCTTCTGTCCCTTCAGAAGTTTGAAGACCCCACTCCGCTGACTTGCATGGGGGGCCCAGAGAGGAAGGAGCAAGCAACCTTGGTGTTGGCTGGTGTTATGAGGATGTTCTATCTTCTAAACGTTTGAATTCTTTCAAGTTTTAATATCATAACTCTTTAACTTTTGAAACTGTGTTTTTAACTTGTTCTTACTGAGGCTTTTATATTATAGTAACTTTTTTTATTGTAAACCATCCAGAGCCACTTAGGTGACAAGGGTGATGTTGAAATGTGATAGATTTTGATCACTAAGCAGCGGGATTATAAAACGGTCCCAGTTGCCATTGGAAACTGAATCCCAGAGCTGACAAGTGAGGCAATCTATTGCCAGCAACTCACAACCAAAGTCAGTGGGGGGAAGCTGCGTGTCCCAGGGAGGCAACTGGAAGCAGCGAGGAAGCTTGCAAATGGTGATCATCATGTGATACTTGGTCGCACGTGTGAATGGGCACCATCACCTGACAGCGAGGGTGCTGGGAGGGGCTGGAACTCACCCTGACACCATTTGTCCAGGACTATCATAATAACTTGGAGTGGTTGCTGACTGAAAATTGAGGGCTACCTGTATTCACCTTTGAGAATCATTTGAAGAGGCCAGACGTGCAAAGAGCAACCTGGCAGGTATTCTAGGCAGTTTTCGAGAACTTTGGCTAGCTCTCCCCTTTAAGGCCCTGCACAGAAAAAGAGAGCACTCTTCCCTGTTTAACCCTGGCATCTTTTGCTGCGCGCTGCCCAGAGTCGCCTCCAGAGGTTGGGCCTGCTGTTTGTTTGTTTATGAACAATCCTGAGCAAGTGGGCTCAGACAAGGAGCCCCCCATTCTGAGCAGGATTAATAATATGCCACTGCTTCCACCACTCTACAAGGCGGAGTGGGGGGGGTGGGCTTTCTCACTTCTGGATCCACAGAGGAAAGGAAGCACACGCAACCCCTCGGGAACAGAAGGGACGCAAACAGGGAGCACCATAAGGCAAGTGTGCCATAGGCCTTTCCGCACAACCTCCAGGCTGCTGCTTCATAGCACCTTCCCTGGAGTTGAAGGGGTCTTAAAATGGTTCAGTGCTGCTTTCATGCCTCTCATGCATCATTTGCAATCCCCGAGTTGCTGGCGTGCTGGACTACTTACACTGTCATCATCTACATCAATGCTGAAGTTTATCTCTGCGATCCGGTCAAAAGGGGCGCTGGAATAGATGGGAAAAAAGGCCATGAGGGGCTGCTTCCAGAAATGCCCGTGAGAAACCTGTGACGAGGAAGGAAGCCCCACGGATTGTGAAGGTGGAAGAGCCCACAGTGATCTCCTACTTCCACTTCCTCCGAAGCGCAAGAAAACCAATTAAGTCACACCCAACCAGCCTCTATGCAGATCCTCCAAAGACGGGGAACTCGCCATTTTCCAAGTGGATGGTTCCATCATGCATAGATCTTACTCTGAAGGGAGGTTTTCCTGATAACAGGCTTTAACACACACTGGGGAGCCTTGGTGGCGCAGCGGACTAAAACTGCTGTTAAAGTAGCACTTAACTGCCAGCTGCCTGCAATTACTGCGAGTTCAATTCTCACCAGGCTCAAGGTTGACTCAGCCTTCCATCCTTTCGAGGTAGGTAAAATGAGGACCCGGTTTGTGGGGGCAATAAGCTGACTTTGTATAAAATAGAACACCACTTGGGGGGGGGGGGGTGCGGCGGCAAAAAAGCCCTACTAAGCAGGTATATACAAAAAAGTATGAAGGCTATTGCTTAAAGCATTGTAAGCCGCCTTGAGTCTCCAGAGAAGGGCGGCATATAAATCGAACTAATTACGCATGCTTATCCTCATAAGAGCGAACGAACATCCTGGTTTCTGAGAGGGCCGATGACCCCGATAAGAGCAGGCAGAGAAGAGGCCGAAGGGAGCTCTCCTGATGGGATCAAGGGAGCTCAGGAGGAGGATCTTGGTCGGGGGGGGGGGGGGGAGAGACTTACTTGATGTTGTCATCCTGATCGGCAAATTCTTCGTCATTAAAGCCAAACTGATCCATGAAAATGGCTGTCATCTGCTGAACCTGGTACTCGGAGAATGCCTGAGACAGTAGGAGGAAAACCGGTGACCGATTTGCGGTGCAGAGCAGCCCTCTGTGAAATCACAGAGATAGGCGATGGGTCTGGTCAGAACACATTTGGGCCCTTCTATCCAGACCTAGTAGAATCCTTTGGTGGAAATCCAACCCCACCCCCACTCCCCATGTACTATGCACAAATGGGCATCCCAAGCACTCCTAAAGGCTGGCACAGCAGAGGGGTGGTGGGCCTCAGAGGGCTGCATCACACAGAGGTGGATAATAAAGGCAGGACACAAATAATAAATAAGAAAACAAATAAACAAAATTAGAGCAGTGGGATATTCTTGCTGAAGTAGCTGTCATTTCTGTGGGATGAGTCCCTGCCACCTCCAGAAGGACCGATGTGGTCTCCCTCCTGTGCCCAGGACAGAATCCTGACCAGAAGGGGGGATCCAGATAATCTGCTTCACCCAGGATGGGAGCCCCATCTTCTCTAAAATCTCCCCCATAAAGGGAAATTTAGAGACATCAATCAACTACTGTCTAAAGCAGCTGGAGGCCACCATCACCACCCCTTTTTGAGGCAGCTGTGCCCTTCCTCAAAGAGACACCAATCAACCACCAAAAATCCATCCATGGGTCAAGCCTAAAGCAAGGTGCCCCACCTGCTTCCAAAGGTTGCACTTGTCTAGGCTCAGCCCAAGGCAACCCGTCCCCAGCAAATGGGAGAACCTCACCAGCTCAGCACAATTTCCCCACTTCTTCTTCTTCAAAAGGCTGCAAGTGACCTTGAATAGGCAGGGGAAATTATGATGCCATTTTGTCTCCATTAAAATTATGATGCAGGGGCAGCCTCTGCAGGTCTGCAGGAGTCATATCCGAGCTTTGGTGGATCCCAAAGGGCCCAATATGAGCCCCCTAGTCCACCTGTCTCTGTCTCTGTCTCACCCCCCCCCCAATCTTTTACCTTCCACACACGAACTGACTCACTAAACCTTCCATGAAGCCGCTGGCAATCTCCTGCGCAACAGCATTCCTCCTGATCCTGACCCTGCTAGCTCTTCACAAAGCCATTAACTAACATTTAACTAGGGCGGCCCTGGAATGGCCTAAGAAGCTAGCCGACTAAACAAAGGGAGCTGGCCAAGGGAGCATGCCGTCCCAGAAAAAGCTACCTGCTGGAGAGAGACTTCATTGGGGAAGGCGGCCTTGGCCTCCTCGTCTTCGCTGGAGGAGTGCAGGTGGTGGGCTGTCACCTGCACAGAGGAGAAACCACAGATGAACTCCAGCGGCCCTTTGGGCCACCTCTTCCTTCTCTCACCACCTCTTGGGGCAGCTTCCATTATATTTCCTCAGCTCCACCACCACCCCCGGTTCAAAATGACAGAAGACCAGACCGTCTCACCAAATCCACAGTGTTCCTTCGGTTGGCTTCCACCAGAGTCTCCTCCACGAAGCTCTCCCAGCGACCTCTGCAATCTTCAGGAAGACCTGCAAGGAAGCAGAGGCCGCAGGGCTCAGAGGGCCACACGCAAGAGACTCGGAAGGAGTTGGAGCCTCAGGCAGGCCAGAATCAGAGTGGCTCCGCGGGTGCGGAGTGGCCCAGTGGCATCTGCTCTTAGGAAGGAAGCGTGAAGGGGGAGGAGACCAGAGAGAAGCTGTCTGGCCCTCCAGTGCGCAGAGATGCCAATGCTCTGCAGCTGTCTGGGCACCTGGGTTTAAACTCTAGGATTTTGCCTCTGGGCTCTCTGATTTAGCCAGGATCTGCTGACTGCTCAGAGGCACTGAAAGCTCCCAAGTAGCTTACATCCAGCCCTACCACCGACTCAAAGCAGGGAAATCTGAGCGCACAAGACCAACCCACCTGAACAGGATTCTGCCTCTCCGAGTTGCTGGCTGACATCCACAACGGACCCCCCTCCACTCACTTGTTTATTTGTTAAATTCATTTGCCACCCATCTTGCTTTGAAGCAACTCTGGGCATCTTACAATAGTAAAACCAATAAAACCATGTAAGACAAATAATTCCAAAACAATAAAAAAATAGAATTACAATCCAACTGCGGTGGCAAGTAACAGATGGGGAAGGAGGGAACAGCATGCCTAGGGTGGGGGAAGGAGGGGGATTTTCTCTTCATTCATCAACCAGACCAAGTGGGAAGCTCCCCCACTTTGGGCTCCACCTGGCAGAGCCAGCTCTTCAGGCCCTTCCGGAAGCTCAGGAGGATGGGAGCGGATCTCAGGAGCTACAGCAGAGAAGGCTCTTCTCCTGGTTCCCCCCCCTCCCCCCCGACTCCTCCAGCTGAAATTCCCAGACTGGCCCGCAGGATGCCTCTGCTGGCATGAGTGGGACGGGCCAGTCCCGTTGAGGTGAGATAGTTCCTCAAGTAATCTGGACCCATGCCCCCCTGGAGGGCTTTAAATCTAACAAGCTAACACCTTGAATTGAGCCCAGAAGCAGCTCGTGCAGCAGTGCTATAACACCAGCCATTCTGGGGCCCCCCAAGAACTGCCTTCCCTGTTGCGCTCTGCACCAGTGGTGGCTTCCGCATGCTCTTCAAAGGTAGCCCCGTGTAGAGCACATTGCAATAGTCCAAAGCTCAGGTGACTGATTTATCAATTGATCCCATGTTTCTGCTCCACCTACTTGCTGCAGCAAATCCTGGTTGTGCCTTGATGAACGTGTGTGTGTGTTTCCCTTCCTAATGCTGGGACTGAGAGATTTTTAAATTGCTTTTAAATTTTTTGTATATGTGTGTTTTTAGTGTTGGCTGTGCACCGCCCTAAGTCCTTTGGGAGAAGGGCGGTTTAAAAATTTAAATAATAAATAAACAAACAAACAAATAAATAAATAAACAAACAAACAGAAAGCCGTCCTGTCGGCCCCAGCCTGGGAGTCCACCAGATGCAGTCGGCCAGCCAAGTCTGGACCCCAAATAAAATGCCTCTGAGGAAGGTCCAGCAAAGACATTGGACCTGGCGGGCAAGGGCAGCATTCCTCCCCCACGGAGCATGCCCCCCCCACCCTCCCTGCCTAAAGGCCTCACTGGAGAGGAGGCGTCATCCCACTCTTTAATCAGGCATGCGTGGCCTCCTGCCCCTCCTCGCTTGGGCCGAGCAGGTTTGGCACCGGCTGCTCTAGGAAGAGGACTAGCCAGGAGCATCTCCTACCTCTGATGAACTCCCTGATCTGGCTCTGCCCGGGGCCTTTCTCCACAGTTTGCACAATGGTGTTGGCGATTCGGGTTAGGTGGCCCATGTTGCCACGCCTCATTCCTCCTTCTGCCCTGAAAAAGCCGAAGCAAGAAGCAGCAACTGAAAACCAAAGCCCAAGCAGCATTCACCCAGGAGGACACTGGCTTGCCTCTGGTCTCTGCTGGGAGGAGGGGGGAGTAGGGAAAGACCTGCACCAAACCTGTGCAGAAAAGGCCTGAGGAAACAGAGAAGAGCCACGGAGTCCCTGGGAGTCTGGCAAGAAGCCAGACGGCCTCAGAGACTTACTGGATTTTGTCGTTGGTCTCCCAGGCATCCAGGATCCTCTGGACCAAGCAGCACCTTTGAAAGAGCTGGAAGAGGAAGGCAGGAGAAGCGTCTCAGGACCAGGAGCCGAAACATCTTTCAAGCATGAATACAAGAACGAGACCAGGGGGAGCAGCCAAATCCCAGTGAGACTGAAGCCAGTCTCAATGGGTTGACACTATCACAAGGCTAATTCATACTGAAAAATGACAAAACCCCGTCACCTAAAGGGCTCCCCTTTTGTTAGAAAGGGCAGCTCCCAATTTTTTTAAAAAAACGAAACACCTAAGACCAAAGGAGGCAACGCAAATTTGGGGGTGGCAGAGAGCAAACGGGGCATTTGCTTCAGCATCCCATGGGAACTGAGGTCAGTTTTGCCACCGCTCTGCTGCAGGATTTAACCTTCCAGTTATATCTCTCGAGAGGTGGCACCCAATGGCGGCTGCCTGTCCAAAAACCCGACAGGCCAGCACTGCTCTGGGGCCCCCTTCCCCCCTGCAATCAGGCCTGGGGTCCCTTTCTCAGCTCATTGGGGCCTGTAGCTCCTTCTCTCAGCAAAGAACAGAGAAACCAGGATCTTCCAGATCAGCCTCTCTCTTCCTCAATCTTCTAGGCGGGCAGATTTCAAGGCCCAGAATTTCACAGCCAGGATAGCTAATGATGAGAATTCTGGAAGTTGAAGTCCACATGCCACATTTGGGAAGCCCTGGGATAGACGAGAGAGCAGCCCAAGACATGGACAGCTGCTCGAGTCAAGCGTGGAGCTTCCCCTTCTGATAATAAACCAGCTGAGGCCAAAGGAGCTGCTTGGAGGGTCCAAGCCTGTCCCTCCTCCTAGGGTTCTGGTTCTGCTGCTGCTGCTGCTGCTGCTCTGCTGCCATGAACCTGACATCTCTCATGTCTTCTGGTGCCTGCTAGGACCCAAGAGAAAGTAAAGGAAGATGCCAGTTTTCAACCAGAAAAAAGAGAGAGGGAGGGAGGAAGTTCCTGGGCTGCAAAGGAAAACGCAGGGGGCCAGCTCTCCCTATTCTGCCCAGAACCATCCACACATAGCCTACAGAGCAGCTATAAATTAAGATTTCAGCTATAAGGGAGTTGTCATCTTCCAGCATTTAATAGCATTCTTGCCACAAAACTGTCACATTCAATTTTGACATTTCTGACAAGAACATTTTTTGTCACTGAAAAAGCACAATTTAGATTTGGGCTCCTCTCATGCCAAGGCAGAGAGAAGCTTAAGCACTGCGCCCCACGCCTCTTATCCTTGGCCTTGCTTTGCCTGCCTTCATCGTCACCCACTAAGACGGGGCTGCCAGATGAAGCCCAAGGGGCATCTGAGAAGGAGAGCCACCCGATTCCCCCTTAGCACTTTCAAGGACAGGCAGGGAACCAGAAGCCCCCGAGAGCACCCACTCTAGCTCCTGCAGAAAAGGGGGACGGGGAGGAAGACTCTGCTAAGAAGGACTAAAAATACTACTCCTGATGGTTGCTCGATCGCTCTTTGCCAAGGTTGACTGAGGGTCTGAATAGCTGCCTCCTTGGTGCACGGCTGGTTTCCATGGCTGCAGCTACCACCTCCCTTCAGAAGGCTCAGTCAATGCCTGAGGACACTTACGTGAGTCAGCATGAGGTTCTCTGGCGCTTCAGCATTTTCCCAGGAGACATTTCCATCCGTCTCCTCCTCACTCTCTGTGAGCAGCTTGCTTCCAGGCACCGAGTGCATCAGGATGGCTGAGATACACAGTTCCACTTGGAAATGCAAGAAGTTATTCCAAGTGTACTTGAAAAACAGGTCCTGAAACAAGGCAGAGGAGGAAGCTTCATTCCTATCAGTGATAAGCTATCATAGCAGGGCAACGGAGGCACACGGAGCCTCCTTTTCAAGGTTCAGCAAGCACCCCGAGACTCCCCTAAGCCTGCCGCTACACTTTCTCCGGTACGAAAATAAAGGCCTACCGCCATCTTATCCCCAGAAAACCCATTTCCTAAGTGCCCCAGTAGCAGGCCTAGCCTCCCACTCACCAGCAGCAGGTCCATGATGTTAAGCCGGCACAGCTCCTGATTAATGCTGGGAGTGTTGGTGTGAAGAAGGGCGGCGACCAAGCGGGCACCATGAAGACGAGCATTGCCGAGGGGCTCCTCCAGGATCCCGATGGTCGTCAGGATAGAAGCCATCTGCCACCATCAAGAGAGGAAAATGTTGGAGATGTGATTGTTTAGATGCTACATATTATCATGTTTGGTGGACCTGTAGGAAAGTTAAGGCCTTCTGGATAAAAATTTGGTGGGTCATGCAGAATGTTTTGAAGAAAAAAATTCAATTTTCTCCACAATTGTTTTTATTGGGTATAGTTAAGGGTTTTACTTCACGTGAAACAAAGTTGATATTGTACATGATAACAGCTGCGAGATTACTGATAGGTAAATACTGGAAGAATGAAGTTTTGCCCACGATCGAGGAATGGACTTTGAAGATGGCCAGTTTTGCAGAGATGGCGAAGATTTCAGCATATTTAAAAGATTGTTCACAAGAGACTTATGATTGGGAATGGAAAAAGTGGATAGATTATGTTCAGAACAAATATCAAACTAGGAAGTATCAAATAGCTTTAAAGAGAGGAAAATCAAAGTTTCAAGCTGGTTCCCCACAAAGCCTGAGCAGAGACCGTGTGTGCCTCCTTTCCCTTGCCGCCCACTGCCAGGGGGCTGCCGAAGATCACCGCCCGAGAGGGAGGCCTCGTTCTCAATGGGACCTGTGAGCCGAGCCAGGCACCATTATCCACCTGGCAGGAGGGCACCCGGAAAGCGGTCTGCACTGGAGAAGGCTCTGCGACTCACACCAGTAAAACCCCCTGGGAAAGACCCTCCTGACCAACCTCCCTCCGCTTCTCCACAATCGACCTCAGCTCTGGTACAATCTCACCCAGAGCCAGTCAACTTCCTTTTTTAAAAATGAGAGGGTTTTTTTTTTATTTATTAAGGAACTCTATAATCCTAATGGCTAATACTGAAGTCAGGGAAAAAAAGAAAATAGAAAAAAGAAACATAATGTGCAAAAAGGAAAAAAAATAGAAAAAGAAAATATTTTTTAAAATGGCTCCTGATCTTCCTCGCAACAAGCGTAGGCAAATCAACAGTCCCCCACCCCCCTTA
Organism: Arizona elegans; assembly: GCA_022577455.1. Classification (NCBI taxonomy): domain Eukaryota; kingdom Metazoa; phylum Chordata; class Lepidosauria; order Squamata; family Colubridae; genus Arizona; species Arizona elegans. Next base: position 91,035,765 of record JAKOOJ010000007.1, on the reverse strand, counting down.
TAAGATCCCATACAGGCATCTCCTCCCATGCCTGCCACTCCCCCACCCCCCCTTCACAGATACAACAACTGTGGTTGCTTCTCTCCAAATGTTGGTCAAAGGTCCATAAAGGGTTTCCAGAATTTTATAATAATGTTCTGTATTTTAATCCTGATCGAACAAGGCAACTTCAAATTCTTTTCTTTTATGTCTAACAATCTTTAATTCATCAAGTTGCTGTTGTAGTATCGAATACAAATTTTCTCCCATCTCAAAGGTTTTATAAAACTTTCTTTATTTTCCAATATTTCTCTATCAGCTAGGATATCTCCATTCTGTCTCTTTTTCTCCATCCTCTTCCTCACCACCTTCCTTCCGGGTCCTAGTGCCTGCCCCTCCCTTTCCCCACCCCCACCCCACTGAGAGTGTCATGGCTGCCATTGACTGCCAGCCTCTCCTGTCCCCGTATCCAGACCAGCGTGCAGGAATTAGGCCCGGGAGACGGGCAGAGGAAGGGAATCTCCATACCTTAGGGGGCTGAAGCAGCAGCTGGTGGAAATCTTTCAGACGCGGCTTGATGCCCTGCAAGATGCAGCTACTGACAGGGTGAAACTTTTCAAACCCCTGGGAGAAGGAGTCAGAAAGTCCTTCCAAGCTGTGGGTAGAAAAATAAGCCAACATCAGAAACAAATCATGTTCTGACTGTACTGGAGCCATGGTGGTGCCTTAGAACAGGCCTGCTTCAATTTCACCTCCAAGTTTATGGAGTTCAATTTCTCACCTAGGGGAAGCAGCATCGTGCAGGATAATTAAAACAAAAAAGAGTAAAGCAGAAATAGAGACAGGTTCAGATCTTTGAGTTTACTCTGCAATGTTTCCGAGGTGGCTGGCCCTTCCCTTCTTCCCAGGGCTGAGAGGAGGGACCGGCCCCAAAGGTGCCTCAGGCTGGGAGAGGGCTCAGATTCCCCCACTGCTGGGCCAGCACCTTACCAGTTACAGGCAGACCAAACTGGTTCTGTTTTCAAATCAATGAAAAGCAGCAAGTTACACCTGAAACCAGAAGTGCCCACTGGGCAGAGGAAAGCGCCGGAGAGGGCTCAGGCCAAATCCCCTCTGGCCACACACCAGACCCTGCTCTGCCGGAAAAGTCCACCATTCGCCCCAACAGGTCCCGGCCTTTTAAGGGAGGCCCATGGCCCATTTTTGCCCAGGAGATGCTTACTTTTCCCCATTCCACCAGGCCCTGCCTTCCTTCCCACCCTTTTGGCAGAGCTAAAGATAATGTCATCAATTAAAATACGGTGTCAAACCAGCCACGGTGTTTCCCTGCCACCCAAGGAAGAGCTTCTGCCAGGTGGGCACAGCAGGTGCCCCTTTGGGCAGAGGGGAAAGCGGCATGCAAGGGCAGGAGAGCACATAGAGCCACCTTGGAGACAGACCGGCCGGGGGGGCTCCACTGGCCCAGCCCAAAGAGAAAGCCAGGGGCAATGGAGGAGGAGAGGGTGGCCCAAAGCACCTCCTCCAATTCACAGATCCCCTGGGACCAAATACAGCTAATAACACAGAGGCGGCATCCCTGGTTTCAGCCGCTCCTCTCTACGGCTCTGGTCTATGAAGCACGCAAGGGCCGGTCTGAGCAAGCCCAGGGCCCTCTGGGGCGGACCATCCGCAGGTGAGTAGAAGAGGAAACAGTGGTCACCAACAAGCTGGGCTCCTCCCACACACACAACTGCCTGCCTGCTACCCCTTGTATGTGCAGCCTCCACCCACCCCCCGCGCCATTTCGAGGGTCTCCAAGGGGCTTCTGGGGAGATTCTTGAGGATCAGGGCTCCATGAAAGGCGTGCAGCAGCTCAAGGCTGCCAAGGGTTCCAGGGAATGAACCCACCGGATTCAAACAGGGGAGTCTCCCTCCACAGCCGGGCGGCTGCAGCCAGCCTGTGGAACACAGCATCACCTGGCCCAAACCAAAGGGGCAGCACCCGGGCAGCCGAGGCAAACACCAACCTCCTGGCTCTCAAGAACATCCTCTTCCTCCTGCCTACATCGGCCTGAGTAACCAGCCATCCTGTATTGCGGGGGATACATTTTTATCTAGCAGATGCTCTAAACAGGTCCGCCTGATTCGCCAGTTGCATCCGTTTCTGGATTGGGACTCCTTACGCACGGTCGCTCATGCGCTCGTCACCTCCCGCCTGGACTATTGCAATGCTCTCTACATGGGGTTCCCCTTGAGGAGCACCCGGAGGCTCCAACTGGCGCAGAGTGCGGCTGCGCGGGTGGTAATGGGAGCGACATGGCGCTCCCATGTAACACCTCTCCTGCGCGAGCTGCACTGGCTCCTGGTGGTCTTCCGGGTGCGCTTCAAGGTTTTGGTTACCACCTTTAGAGCGCTCCATGGCTTAGAACTGGTTACCTACAGGACTGCCTACTACCACCAATAGTGGCGAGCCCGGCGTGCTCGGCATACAGAGGGGACGGGAAGGAGAAGCGGTGGAGGACCGGTGGAGGATATTTCTCACAATGTTCTATGGCGAAACAGCAAGACGTCGTAGCGGTGGAGGTGGCACGGGATATAGACAAGGCGACACGCGAGGGGGTGGAAGGGCGTCGGGTTAGGATAACTACGGACGCTAGGAAAAACGCCGGAAATGCGATCCCAAACTACAACGGCGCAACTGATGGGACAACGCCCCGATCATTACAAAGGGGAGTAATGAGGGGTGGGGCGCGGAAATATAAAGCGCTACGAGGGGGATGCTCGTAGCGCCAACTTTGAAAGACTTTGTAGCTTGGCGTTGTCTCGTATCTGACGAAAGCATTAAACCAGCATTCACCATTCAGTTGATGTGTCTGGCTGTGTTTTATTGCTGTCTCCGTGCCATACGGACAAGGAGCTGAGAAATAGCCTCCCACCGGCCAGTACGCTCTCATAGAGAGGGACTCCTCCGGGTGCCGTCAGCCAAACAATGTTGACTAGCGGCCCCTAGGGGGAGAGCCTTCTCTGTAGGGGCACCTACTGTCTGTAATGAGCTCCCCCCGGAGATATGGAGGATCCCGGATCTGCGCACCTTCCGCCGCGCTGAGAAGACCTTTTTATTCCACCCGGCGGGCTTGGCCTAATCTTTTCCCTCTTTTAATATGTAAATGTTAATCTGTTTTTAAATTACTGGGGTGTTTTAATTTGTCTGGGCCAAAATGGTTTAATTCGTTTTTATCTGGTTTTTTAAATTTTTTGTATCTATGTATTTTATTGCTTGGCTGTTCACCGCCCTGAGTCCTTCGGGAGTAGGGTGGTATACAAATAAACTAAACTAAACTAAACGATCAAATCTGTAATGCCTGTAAAAATCAGCAAAATTGGAAGAACCTGCCTTTGCCATAAACATGCTGCTTTCAGATCAGAGCAGGATCAGACCTGAACTCCGAGCAGCAGATGGAACTGCTTCTGCCAGGAGGCTGCCTTCTGCTCAGCCCAAAACTCCCGTCCTGCTGTCTGCCCGGCCCCTGATGGGCACAAGGCAGCCCACTGGGCTGATCCTTCGGCAAAGCCCTAGAGAGTGATCTGACCCATCGCTCTTTAAGGGAAGGCTATGCATGGCTTCTGTTCAGGAGATCTTTTTCCACAGGAGCGTTGTTGGGCTGCTGCCTGGGGAAAAGGAGCTGTACGCTTCAACTACAAATTCTGCAGAGCGAACCAATGCCTGAGGTTGCACACTGGGCGAAACTGAAACTGAGCCAGCGATGTTCGAGGTGGACACGATTCAAGAAATATCAGAACATTGGACCCACCGCTGAATTCCTGACTAAGCCATTGGGGATGGCTGTGCCTAGAATCACAGCTGGGAGGGACCTTGGAGATCTTCTTCTAGTCCATCCCGCTGCCCAAGGCAGGAGTCCTTATACCATACCAGACAAACAGTCATCCGGCCTATTCTTGAAAACCTCCAGTGATGGAACAGCTGCAATTCCGGAAGGGAAGCCGTTCCACTGATTAACTGTTCTGTCAGGAAATTCCTCCTCATTTCCACATTGGCCTGCATGACCCAAAGCCTTGGCTCATGCCAAAGGCCTTCCCCCTAAATTGAATTCAGCATAACTCAACCGCTGTGCTCACACATAACGCAAGCAAGGAACCACCTCAGGGCTTCATAAAGCGGCATGCCCAATTGAAGGAAGCGGTCAACCGCAAAGCCATTCAGACTTGAAGGAGCACAGCGGAGCCTTGCAGAACCGTTCCGCTTACCCAGCTCTTCTTGGCTCAAGTAACGTCAGCAAAACTTGTGTCCCGTTCACAACGCAGGTCTCCGTCAATCCCTCGTCAAACACGTTCTTCAAAAGCTGCTCCACGCACTCCTGCCTGAGACACCAAACACAAGTCAGCACCATGGGAGAAATTGGGGCTGGCCACTCTGTAGCTAAATGACACAGGTGACATCACGTCATGCCAACTCAGGATGGTCGCAGTGGCACTTCCAACTAGAACCCCCTGAGAGACCGCAGCATCCCACGGCCACACAATTGCCACTGGCAACCTCACTTCTCGGAATCCAACACTGAGGGGTGCAAATTGTGATTGCACGACCGTGGGATACTGCAATGCCACCACTGCTAGGAACAGGTGTACATTTAAGTGTCACAGACGGCCTTTGATTTAGGAGCTCAGACAGGGCCAGAGTTTCCACTGCTAAGAGACATGATCAGAAAGCGTCACATCGCTTAGTGACTGCAATCCTGGCATTTTGGCTGCCATTGCTGACCGAGAACCGCAGTCATTAAGTGAAGAGGGTCCCAGGTAAGGAGCACAGAGGGTGCTGCAACACAGAGGGTTCTGCAAGGGGCTGTGGGAGGGGGCCTGGCGCGGGCTGTGCAAATTGCAGCCACCCCAGGAAGCCTCAGCTGCCCCAGCAATGCAGCACAAAGCAGCCCTGCCCAGGAATCCTCAGCAGGGCTACCACTCCCCACGCCTGTCTCCCTCCACTAGTCTCTACCCTGTGGGCCACCCTGCACGGGGGCACTCGTTGGCATCAGTGCTGGGGCTGAGACTTGGGACCACCATCAGTCTCAGACGGCTCCCAAGCCTCTGCTCCGGCCCATTCTCGCGAGGCTTCAGGGGATTGAGGCCGTCTGTCAAACTCCAAAGAGCCCATCTGTTCTCCCAAGACCTGGAGAACACCAGGCGGCTTCCAAAGGATCAGGGGGACGGAGCAGGAAGCTCAAAGAAATGAGACACAAGGATTGGTGAAGGGGTGGACCGCGTGGCCTGGAGAAAAGCAGAAGGCGGCAGAGGTCAGTGGGGCACAGCAGAGGCTGTGGTGTGCGGGCAGCAAGGGCAGCCGGGGCTTCTGGCAATGGTGCAGCCACCACATGGGACTTGAGGTATCCTTTCTCCACAGAAGTGGCCACAGGGGATGAAGCGGAGGCCCCGGCACTGCTGCCAATGGACGCCGCTGTGTAGGGCAGCCGAAGGGGCTTGACTCGGGGGCAGACAGGTAGGTGGCGAGCTGCAGCGTCCCTCGGGTGGGTCGTTCATTAGGGCACCCAATCTGTGACCATATGACCGCAGGAGGGGCTGCACAGGCTTCAACCTCCGGTACAAGTGGTACAAGTCCCTTCCTCCAGCATTGTCACAATTTTGAATCGTCGTAAATTGAGGACTTCCTGCAATCCCAGTGCAGGCAGCCTGCTGAATGGATCGCAGTTTATTTTCCAGTCTCTCAGCATGCAATCCCCTCCTCTGTTGACCTCCATTGCCTTGGCTTCCCGCCTTGGCTGTCTCTCTGGAGAGGGAAGGCACTTGGACAGGCCCTCCACATACAATACACAAACTGCACACCCTCCTGCCCTGCCCATCTCTGTCTCTTTCTTCCCAGGAGCTCCAAGGCATTCCTTTCCTCTCCCCCCTCCCTCCCGCAACCACCTCTTGTGGTGAGGCTGGCTCATGCGTGGGGTATCAGCACCAACCCCAACCCCACATCACACTACCAAAGTTCCCTCTTTTTCCAACACAAGCTAAGCCCAACTCATCCCGGAAGGCCCATCTTAGCCAAGCTGCAGCCTGACTTCCCCAGCCCCCCCAACCTCCCCGTTTCTCCTCCTGCCCAACCGCTGCTACCTTCTCAGGAACTTACGACTCTAGGGATGCCAGGAGAGGGTCCAGGTCAGCCACCTCCGGGAATTGGTTGCTCTGATCTCTGCTCAGCCTGATGATATCACATAACGTTTGAGAAGCATTGGATTGTCTCTGCAAACCGGGCAACAAGTCATTCCTGGCAAGAGGGTTCTTCAAAGGCCTGAGCAATTCCTCCCAACCCCTTGGAAATGGGAAGTGGGTGGGGGAGAGCAGCAGGTCCCCTCCATAGTTGCACCAAAATCCTCACCACCGTTGTTCAATGTGGCGAGGATTTTGGTGCAACTATGCTCCATGGGATTTCTGAACTGGCCCTAAGTTCCTCTGTTACAACAACAACAACAACAATAATAATAATAATAATTTTATTTCTATACCGCCCTTCTCCCGAAGGACTCAGGGCGGTGTACAGCCAATTTAAAAACACAAGACACAACAATGATTAAAAATTAAAATAATTAAATAGATTTGGCTGATTTAAAACCCCCAAAATTTAAAAAAACCCCATTTAAAATTATTATGTCGATAGCCCGGCCAGGCGGAACAACAGGGTCTTCAATGCGCAACGAAAAGGTTAACAGGATTTGAAGTAGTTAAGAAGGTTAAATATCTGGGGGTCTATATTATGACTGCAAATATGAAATTATATCAGTACAACTATGAACCATTACGGTACAAAATACAGAAAGAGTTGGACAATTGGAAAAAACTACAACTGTCTTTGCTGGGAAGGATAGCTGCTGTAAAAATGAATATTTTACCAAAATTTCTATTTCTTTTTCAAATGATACCTATACTTAAAAAAGATGAGAATTTGAAGGAATGGCAGAAGGGCATAAATAAATTTGTGTGGGCAGGGAAGAAACCACGAGTTAAACAAAAGATATTGCAAGATACTAGAGAAAGAGGTGGTCTTAAGATGCCCAATTTAAGATTGTATTATGAAGCTGCTGCCCTCTCAGCAATCACAGATTGGATAAACTTAACGGAGGAAAAGATATTGAATATTGAAGGATATGGTTTGGTTTATGGCTGGCATGCCTACCTAGCGTATGATAAGAAAGTAGATAAAGCTTTTAAAAGTCATATATTAAGAAATGCTCTATTGCGTGTCTGGAAAAAGTATAAATATAAAATAAATGATAGGTTACCAATATGGACAGTACCCAGACACGCGATAGAGAACATAAATTTAGAGCAAAAGCAAGATAAAATTACATATAAGGAACTCCTTTATAAAGAAGGAGTCAGACTACAGTTAAAATCTATGGAACAATTAAAAGAAGAAGGGATTATTAAGACTTGGTTTCAATATGGACAGTTGCTGGCCAGATGGAGAGAAGATCAAAAAATTGGTATCTCGCAGCAGGATGAGAATCTGATAAAGCAAATAAGAGATGAAGGTCAAATGCACATAAAAAGGTTGTATAATGCATTACTGGAAATAGATTCAGAAACAGACTTAGTCAAGGATTGTATGATAAAATGGACACAAAATATTGAAGAACCAATAATGATGGAAACATGGGAAAAGATATGGGTTAGAAATGTAAGATTTACACAAGCACAAAATTTAAGGGAGAATTTTTACAAAATGTTTTATAGATGGCATTTAGACCCAAAAAAACTAGCTTGTATGTATCCAAATTTACAACCCAAGTGTTGGCGATGTGAGTGTGAAGATGCTACATATTTCCATATATGGTGGACATGTAAAAAGATTAAGGCTTTTTGGATAAAAATATGGTGGATTATTCAAAATATTTTGAAGAAAAAAATTAAATTTACACCACAGTTTTTTCTGTTGGGAATAGTTACAGATTGTACTGCAATAGAGACTAAGCTGGTTTTGAACTTAATAACGGCTGCCAGGTTACTGGTGGCACAGTACTGGAAGAAGGAAGATCCACCTACTATTGAGGAATGGACATTAAAAGTTGTGCATTTGGTGGAAATGGCAAAAATTTCATCATACCTTAAAGACCATTCAAATGAGAAATATATATCGGAATGGAGAAAATGGATTGATTACATACAGAAGAAGTATCCGAATAAGAAGATTCATATAGCTTATGAATGAAATAATATTAAGTAGTTTATATTTGTTTTTTCTGAGTTATAAGGAGTTAAGGACCTAGGGAGAATATGAAATGTAATAATTTGTTAGCATATTCTAGTTTTTGGTTTGTGAATGCTATACCCTGTGCTCGTTCTGGGAAGTCTAGGGAGCGGGGTGGGGGGAGGGAGGGGAAGGGAGGGTGGGCAGGGGAGGGGGGTTGAGGGGGGAAGGGTGGGGGGGTGAAAATGTTTGTATCTTTCATAAAACTTTTCAATAAAAAAAAAAAAAAAACACCCGGAGGTCGGAGATCTTACGTATTTCCGGGGGCAGTTCATTCCACAGGGCTGGGGCTCCCACAGAGAAGGCCCTCCCCCTGGGTGTCACCAGCCGACATAACTTGGCTGATGGCACCCTGAGGAGACCCTCTCTGTGGGAGCGGACTGGTCGGTGGGAGGCTATTGGTGGCAGAAGACGGTCTCGAAGGTACCCGGGTCCTATGCCATGGAGCGCTTTAAAGGTGGTAACCAACACCTTGAATCGCACCCAGAAGACCACTGGGAGCCAGTGCAGCTCGCGCAGGAGGGGTGTCACGCGGGCACAAGTTGCGCCCATAACCACCCGCGCGGCCGCATTCTGGACCAGGAGGGACACGGGTCCAATAAACATGTGGCGGCACTAATCCTACCCAGAACCCTGTCCACATCCTCGGGAGCCACAGGATCAAACTCCTCCCAGATAATATTCTCAAGACCTGCCCGTCTCCTCCCCTGGACACAGCCAATCGGAGTCCAAGCCATCCCGAATCCGAGCGACTTTATCATGCAGAAATTGCACAAAATCCTCAGCACGGCCCTGCAAGGGATCTTCCCACACTCCCCCCCGAAGAAGGGAGTGGGTCACCCTAAACAGGGCAGCTGGGCGGTTCTCTGCAGATGCGATAAGAGCGGAGAAATGATTAGATTTCGCCACTTTTATCACCACTAGGTAGGTCTTGATATAAGACCTCACCTGTGTCCGGTCGGAATCGGATTGACTAGTCCTCCAAATGCTCTCTAGGCGTCTTTTCCGACGCTTCATCTCTCTCAGTTCCTCGGAGAACCAAGGAGCCAATTGAGATCGGCATCGGGTCAGAGGCCGCAAAGGCACGACACGGTCCAAAGCTCCAGCGGCCGCCCTTTCCCAGGCGGCCACCAGCTCTTCAGTCGAGTCGTGTGCCAGAGTCTCAGGAAACGGCCCAAGCTCCATCAGGAACCTTTCGGGGTCCATCAGGCGCCTGGGACGGAACCATTTAGTCTGTTCCGTCTCCCTGCAGCGGGGGAAAGCGGTAGGAAAGTCTAAGTGAAGGAGCGAATGATCTGTCCATGACAAGGGTTTGATATCTAGGTCCCCTCTACCAAGATCATTCAACCACTGACCAGAGACAAAAATCAGGTCGAGTGTGTCCCCCTATGTGAGTTGGGCCTTGAACTAACTGGGTCAGGTCCATGGCCATCATGGAAGCCATGAACTCCCCAGCCGCCTCTGACGCCTCACCCGCAGACGGAAGGTTGAAATCCCCCATGACAATAAGTCTGGGGGTATCAACCGCCACCCCGGCAATGACGTCGAGTAGCTCAGGCAGGGTTGCTGCCACGTGGCAGGGAGCCAGGTACGCAGTCAGCAAACCCATCTGCACCCCACGGCCCCACTTCACAAAGAGGGACTCACATCCGGCTATCTGAGGAACAGTGGTCTCCCTCGGACAAAGACTCTCCCTAATAATCACCGCCACTCCCCCACCCCTCCCCTGGGCCCTTGGCTGATGAAATGCACGGAAACCTGGTGGGCACATTTCAACGAGGGGAAACCCCCCCCCCCCTTGGCCCAACCAGGTCTCCATAATACCTGCCAGGTCCGCACCCCCCTCTAAAATAAGATCACAAATGAGAGGGGCTTTATTAACGACCGACCTGGCATTACACAACATCAGCCACAGACCCTGGGCCTGAGACTCTGCACAACCCAGGACACGAGTCGCGCATTGGGGGCCGGGGTGCGTAATTGCTCGTAAACAGCGTGTGCGCATCCCCAGCACATGATATGGCCCCCTGCGCCCGTCATACCTGCCCCTCCCACTCATTGTTTCAATTACACAGCCCTTCCTATCGTCCCCCTGCTCCCCGGTTAAATTTCCTTTCACGACCCCTCTGTTGCAGTCAATCGACCCATCACCCTGCTCAGTTGCTATCTGAACCCCCCCCCCCCCCAGGTCCACTTTTACACCCCACTCCCTTCCTCCCGGGTCCCTTAAAATTTTGGTTAAAAATTTAGCTAAAAAACCCCTCAACCCCCTTCTCGCACCATGCCACACCATGTTATGTTATGCATTAGTTAATTTTGATGGATTTAACAATGAGTTGTAGCCTCTGGTGCATTTATTCTATCGTAAAGTATCAACCAGTTGGTATTCTACTATTTCCTTACACCTGCTTTTTAAATGTGTCAATTTTGCATTTCTGTATTTATTAATTGGTATCTCTTTATTATTCAACAGAAGTATTTAAGCTCAATAACAGCCATCCTTTGTTCCGTGAATCAAGCAGATGTGGGCTTGTTCAGCAAACCACTGTAAGACCAGGAAAGCTTTAGTGTGACAAGGGAAACCGGCACCGACAGTTAAGAAGCGTTTCACCAAAGAAGACGACGGGCAAACCTCTGAGGGCAAAGCTACCTCTCAAGGCCTGGGGGAAGAAGGCAGGCATCCAGCCAGGACAGGAGCTGGAGTCCTGGCAACCTTTCAACCACCACCCGCGGCCCAGAGGCTCTACTGAGCAGGACCCACCCTCTCCAAAAGGCCCCTCCCTGTGAAGGAGCCCTTGGGGTCAGAGGGGGAGGGATGAGGCTCCCTCAGGGCTCTCTCAGAACGCTGGCCTCCCATCTCTCTTCTGGATAGAGGGCCAAGGGGCCACTCCCCTTCCTTGACCGCTGGTCAAGGGACACTCACATCTTCATCCTGGTGAGGGCGGATCAGCTCCAGCAGCCTCTGAACAAGTTTTGCGTCATTCAGCCACTGCAGGACAAAATGAGGGGGAAAAGAACCAGTAAACGCAACACCTTTCCCGATGCCCCATCTGAACCTTGGGTGTATCTTGCACCACCATGGCCACAGCCCCCTTGCAGGCTTTATTCCCAGAAGCTCCAAAGAAGTTCCAGCTTGGAAGAGGCCGAGTCCCACAGCAACTAAAGAAGGGCTTCCCGCCCCCCTTCCTGGCCCCAGCACCAGCAAAGCAATCTCCAGCCGAGTCTGTTGATCTGCTGGGAGAAAAGGGGCTCCCAGAACAGGCACTTCTCAGCAACTCAGACTGAGCTCTGCAAGAAAGCCAACACACACACACACACACACACACACACACACACACACACACACACACAGAGACTGCCATTTCCAGCAATAAGGCTGAAGGCAGCCAGCAAAAGGGAATTATCCTACACAGAGAAAGCCTCTGCTATGGAGCGTCCCCCTCCTGTCACATCTGTTCCATCCAAGGGAAGGAGGCCCCAATCCAAACCCCAAGAGGTCCTGCGTCCTCCTGAATGCCAGAGGGGAAGATCCCCCACCACCCGGCCAACCCAAGCCTGCCAGGGCACGGAGCAAGAGCCTGGCCTCTTTAAAGGGGGCAATCTCTCAACACAGGCCCCCGTCCCGTCCCAGCCACATAGTCAAGGGAAGGGAAAGCAGAGGAGCAGCCCTGACCTGCAGCACTTCCTGGCGAAGGGGAGCCGGCTCCACACAGCTGACCAGTCGCAACAGGAGGTCCATCATGGCGGACGTCTCAAGATGCTTCAGCACCAGATCGATAAACTCGGCTTTCTTCCTCAGGAATGAAATCACCTGGGGAAAACCACCACGACAGCGAGGCCTCATTAAAGCTCTTCATTTTAAGCAAGTGCACCTTACAGCTAACATTCAGAGGACATGCAGGCCCCCCATCCCAGCAGGGGCCAATGGCTGGAACCCCCACCAACCGGAATCAGCCCTGGAAGGAGAAGCCGAACCACCCCCCTGTGCCCACCCCCGGTCCTCTGGGCGGATCCTGGGACAACGGTATTGAAAGCTACCAAAAGGTCAAGTGGCACAAGGGTGGAAGCACAATCTCCACCCCGTCCTTGTCAGAGATTATCCAAACGTGCAACCAAAGGGGTCTCTTGCTGTGGGTCTTGGTCCAGATAATCTCTTCCATTCAAGGCCTCCTGAAGTTGCAGCACCATCACTTTCTCAACCACCTTCCCCAGGAAGGGGAAGTTAAAAAGCAAACAGAAATGGTCCAGCACAGTGGGTCCAGCAATGGCTTCTTGAGGAGGGGGCAAACCAAAGCTTCCTTAAGAAGCAAAGGAATAACCCCCTCACTCAAGGAAGCATTCCCCACCACTAGAGCCCACTCACACACTACTTCTGGGGCTGCTTTAACCAGCCCGGAGGGGCTGGGAGCTGAAGAGCGGTGGCAGTTGAGCCTGTAGTACAGTGGACTAAAGCACTGTTATTAACATCTGCTGCTTGTAATTACTGCAAGTTCAAATCTCACCAGGCTTAAGGTTGACTCAGCCTTCCATCCTTTCAAAGGTAGGTGAAATGAGGACCCAGATTGTGGGGGCAATAAGCTGACTTTGTATAAATATACAAAAGTATCAAGGCTATTGCTTAATGCATTGTAAGCCGCCCTGAGTCTCCGGAGAAGGGCGGCATATAAATTAAAGCAAAAAAAAAAAAAAACAGGCCAAAGGACTCTGTCTGCCTCCACAGCTCTGGCAGCTTCAGGCTTTCCCAAGGATTGGCAGGGAAACGCTGAGCTGCAAAGGCAGAACCGTCTGCACCCCACTTCACAGCTCCTTTGGATCTGGTCCAGTTCGACTGTGCGGTTGTTCTTTTTTAAATCAGCAATATAGGAAGACCGACTGACACGACCTTTTAGGGAAACCATCAATAGAGCAGAAGGAAGAGTCCTTTCAGAATCCCTGCCCCAGGCCTTGGGCACCCGGAACGAACTCTCTGTCCAACCCAGCTCGCAGAAGGCAGCAAGGCACAAGCAGATGCTCTGGCCAAAGAACACAATAAATGCAAGGGCAATGTAAAATAATTGCCAGGGGGGAAAAAGCCTTTTTACTTGGTGAGGAAGAGAAAGGGAATCTAGCATCTGACTTTCCTTCTGCCACAGAGGAAAAGGCTCTCATTAACCACCTCTCAACAAGTTCAAGCGGGGTGGGGTGGGGTGGGGTGGGGTGGGGGGCTGGCTTAAAAAGAGCCGGTATGGGGGAGGAAAGAATCCCTCACCTGCTCTGCTTTCCTAGCGATGAGGCTGCCGATGGTCTTGCTGAAGAAACTGGCCAGCAAGGGGTTCAAGGGAGGCTCCTGGTCCAAGAAGCCATAGAGGACATCCCACAGGGCCTCGTCTCCCCCCAGCCGGTCGCTGATCTGGGGCACGTCCGAGGTCAGCAGCTCGCAGGCCGTGTTCGGGTACCTGCAGGAGCAGAAGCCAAGCCAAGGCTGAGGACAAGCAGGGCCTCGTCTGGTCTCCCTAAAAGCGGGCAAGGGGGGACTGCCAAGGCCCACCACCCATGGTTTGAAGGCCACGTGGAACACAGCAAGAACACGCTCGAGCAACGCAAAGGAGGCGGTACCGAGTTCTGGGGATGGGGCATTGGTAGACATAAATGCCAGGCATGGGGAAAATGGGGAGGGGGGCGGGTATCTCGTAATCCTTCCCAATCAGTCATGGGGGGGGGAGGGGATTTCTCTCTGCAGTGCTTTACTCAGGAAGACATTTTAACAGAGAAGAATATTTTGAGAACGAGTAAGCCGATTCAAGAAAAAGAAATGAAAATGTTTTTATTGTACATATCCAGGATTAAGAAAAGGGGAAAAAAAGCTCAGGGAAGTGGGGGGGGGGGCAGGGGGGCTGGACCTGGGCTTTGGTTGGCTCCGGAGAAAGAGCTCCAGCCTGGAACCAAGGACGAAAGGAGAAGTGGGGCTGCCCCAACCTCCCCATCTGGTTTTCCGATTCTTTTTCTCTCTAGGCTCTGATGGCCCCATCTTTTGTGTCTGAACTGCTGGAGAGACAAGGCATTTTATCTCTCCAATAACATTATAGCTCCATTTTGACAAAGCGCCTTTGGGGTTTCCAGAACAGCCCTTGATAATATTAGATGGTTAATGTAGAAAAAAGAGGGCCTTGCATTGCAGGGTGGAGGTTTCATTCGCCTGCAATCAGAACGGGACCTCCTTGAAGCCAGCTCAGGGTTCGAGATTTCCCCTCAATAAGCAAAGGGGAAAAGATTCCATGGATGGAAAATCCTTCAGTTCAGGGAGATTGAGAAATTCTAAAAAAAGCAAAGAGAGTTGAGATGCTCACACAAACAATACCAGAGAGAAAGAACAACGGAAGCTAGACTGATACCGTCACCTAGTCTGGTAATGAAACATCTGCAAGAAACTAACCAACTTCTAGAGAGCACCAAGGATACCACAAAAAGGACAAGTTTAAAAAATGGAAAGAGCAGCACATAATGAAAGCAGAGCAGGGTTAGTCCTCGACTTACAATCATCGTGGAGCCTGCCCATTTTGGTTGTAAGTCATAACGGTTGTAGATCAGTTGTCATGTGACTGGACACACTTTACAACCTCCTTTGCCAGAGTCATTAAGCGAACACAAGTCATAAAGCAGCAAAAGGTCATAAATTGTGATTGTGGTGGAGCTGAAAAAGCTCAATGCAGCTGCTGGTTGCCGAGGGCTGAAAAGGCAGCCATGGGACTGCAGGGGCTTCAGAACCAGGTCACAAGTACCTTTTGCATGGCCCGTCATAATTTTGAATGGTTGCTAAGCGACCGGTCACAGTCTGAGGGCACCTGTATCAGGGAATAGCCCCAAATCTTGTCCGCTTTCTTTGCGCCTTTCCTCCTTCAGAACCTTCTCCGCCCTTCTCCCCTTCCCAGCTGGGCTCCCCACAAATGATGAGCCTTCTGCCGCTTTCCTCTGTATACCCCCGAGCCCCGGGGGGGGGGGGGGCGGGGGAAGCTCGCCCCACTGAAGCCCCTGACTTCTTCGACATGGCTGTCAATATGCAGATATTCCCAGGAATCTTCCACAGCGTGGACAGGTGAAGAAAACTGAACAAGTACCAGGCACTGTTTATATTTTGCAGCCCCTTGTGTCATTGGAACACAACATCAATGCAGATTCCACACGTACAGCCTCAGTTTGTCAGTAGCTCAAATCGATCATTAAAGAAGAGGATCTATGAGAGAAATCTTAGGCGCTCAGCGGGGTTTGCTCTTTGTGGTTGAAATGGGTACCACCCCTATGTGCCTAGACCAAAAGAGCTCCCCCGCCCCCCTCAAGACCTGGGAAAGAAGGCTAGAGGTGGCCTCCGGATCCGGCAAAGGGTTGGAAAACATCGGACATTAATCAGGCCATCCTCTGGAAGATTTGCTAGACGTGGGGAAGGTTTCCAACAACTGCCAGCCGGCCCAAGCCAGGCCATCCCAGTGAGTCCCACCTGAGAGCAAAAGCCAGTCTGCTGGAAGAGTCTCCGAGAATTTCACCCTGTGACCCACATGTAGCTCTCGCCACGATCCAGGTCAAAGGGCAGACTCAGCCATTAGAAAGAAACTGCCCAGCCCAGATCCACGTGGGAGGTGTGCCAAGAGGAGCTCTTGGCGGTGCAGCAATGGCCAGAGTTGGCCCATGGAACCCGCCCCCCCAGGCAAAGACCAGGACTTCCGCTACAGTGCATCCCAACAGACAAGGCAAAGGCAATGTTTGACAAACACCAAAGATGGCGTCTCACCAGGGAAGCCCCTGTAAAGCCTGGTGACAGAAATGTTACGGGTTGGAGCTGCTTCGCTGCATCTGGGCAGCTCACAGAAAGCAGGACACACCCTTCCCTGGACCAGAGGGCTCTTCTGGAGGAGAACCTAAGGCCATCTGCCAGAAGGCGGAAGCTTGGATTTGCAAAATGACTGTGACCAAAACATTCCAGTAAACCCATCGAGGAATGGCTAAAAAAAAGATGTGGGTAGGAGAAACGGAAGGCCCTGGAGCGGCTGGGGGTGGTGGTGTCAAAAGCCCAGATCTGAGTCCCATCAAAATCGTGTGTGTGTGTCAGAGAGGGGGGGGGAGAGGGGGGGAGAGGGGGAGAGGAAGAGGGAAAGGCCTCAAATGCGACCCAGCTGAAATAAGGCCTCCGTCGACCTCAGGGACTGGGAGACGGTCGGTTCTGCCAGAGGGGGTGAAGCCAGGTGTTAGAGCCAAGGGCATACTTGTTTTGTTCACATGCAAAATCTGTATTTATGTTTAAATTACCCAATATAATACGAAGTGTAAATAGCGGCTGATATTTATCATATCCCACTACCTATCACTATTCTGAAACGATCCAATTTCTGCCCAGTGAGGTATGTTAAAAAGTCAAAGGTTTCACTGGGGCATACTTACTTTTCCTTAGGACTGTGGATCCTTTCTTACTGTTCCGATTGCTCAGAGGTCAAGAGGTGCCTTCTGAGTGCTTCAGCACAAGGACGAGGGGTGGCCTGACAGCGGGACCCCTGCTGGGTCTCCCTGCGGAAGTGCAGCCACGCACCTGGGACCTCCCCCACCTCTGACCTGGGCTGGCCGGAAGGAGGATACGTACTTGAAGCGAACTTTCTCATCCACGTCCAGGGGAGGCTGGCGGGTGATCAGCTGCACCAGCTCCTCCATGCACGGCTGCCGGCAGAGGAAGTCCACCAGCTTCCGGTTCTGGGCTTTGCACTCCTGCAGAACGTCATCTTCGTCCATCAACTCGCGCAGAGTCACATCCTCTTTCTCCAGCAGTTTGTCAACATGGGACGTTGTGTTCAGATCAAACTTCCAAAACATGATGGGGATGGGGATGGGACCGCACTCACACCTACCTGACGAAGGAAGAGGACACGGCATTATCCCTGCTCTGCTGACACCAACGCAGCCCCTGCATTCCACTGCTTTCTTGCTTCTCACAGGAAAAACTAGGCGTAACGGATGGATTTCTCCTTGGAAAAACTCCCATCTTTGGTTAATTGGGCAGGAACCCAGAACATCCCTGCCTCTGATTAATGAGAACAAATCAGCTGGGGGTTTAATAGAGGTACTCCTTAACTTATGACCATAACTGAGTCCAAAGTTTCTGTTAAGTGAGACGTTTGTCAAGTGAGTTTTGCCCCATTTTATGACATTTCTTGCCATGGTTAAGTGAATCACTCCAGTTGATAAGTTAGTAGCCTGGTTGTTAAGTGAATCTGGTTTCCCCATCGACTTTCATGAAAGAAGGTTGCAAAAGGTGATTGTGTGACCCTGGAACACGGCAATGGTCATAAGTATGAACCTGTTGCCGAGCATCTGAATTTGGATCACATGAGCATGGGGATACTGCAAAGATTGTAACTGTGAAAAACTGCCATGTCATTTTTTTCAGTGCCGTTGTAATTTTGAACGGTCACTAAATGAACTGTTGTAAATCGAGGAACCCCTAGTAAATCGGTGCTTGCTGAGAGGGGCCCCTGGCCAGTAAGGGGAGCTCAGCGGCCCTCAGCCCATGACCTGATGGTGGTGGTGGTGGTACTGAGCAGACAGAAGGCTGCCCCCACCCCGCCCGCCTATCGCAGGAAGGGAGGGAGGGAGGGGCTCACTTGAGCAGAGGATGGAGCTCTCTTTACAATCGGCTTTAAGTTTGTCACCTGAAATAAACATGGAAAAATCAAGGCTAGGTTTCTTCATTGCCTGGAGCATCTGCAAGTTCTGCTCTGCAGATCCAAGGTGGCTGAACAGCAGTCACTCCTTATTCTTCTTTTATCGAATGATTATTATTTGCATGCAGAATAATTTAAGATGGACTTTTCCTACCATTCAACACATTGTTGAGAGATTTAGAATGAAAAAGCACTGAAAGATATTCTGGGACAGCGCTCAGATCTAGTAGATTTCAAATCTACTAAAGTTTTTGCAATTTGATAACCATGACACAAAAAAGTTTTCTAGTTGTACAACTAGAAAAAAATCACAAGTCACAACCAAACTGACCAGGGAAATAGAGAAGTTCCTTTTGCAGGCGGCTTATCACAATTGGTATGGCTTACATCATAAGACAACGTTGGGGCTAAGAAAGAGACTCACCATAGCCTGTTAAAGGCTTCTCAAATCATGCAGACTTTCCAGGGAAAGGTTTTAGGTTTTCTTGCAAAAAATTCAAAAGCTTCAGCCTTCATGAACTCACTCCCCAAGACTGGCTTGGAGCGTACCCCTCTCCATCGTCATCTCTCTAACCTCCCTTTCCTCAGCTTTAAAACAGTACAGGGGCTCCAGGTGAATCTTGCTTCTTTCATCATGATCGGTAATCAAGAGGCTTCACCGCTTCTTCGTCTGAAGGCGAAGGTTGTTTCCTTCTTTCCCACTGTGCTAGAAGGCTGGATAACCCACCAAAAGGAAATGTAGACTCCTTCATATAACTGAATACAGTATAAATGTCTGCAAAAGGGCCCCGCACAAATTCTTGCGTGAAAGTACCACCGATGGCTACTCCACTTCACACTGACTGACTAAATTGGGAGATCTGTCCAGCTCCATAAGACAACACTGGGCAGCATACAACATTAAACACAGTAAAAGCTAAAAGGAGGAGAAAAAAAATGTGCACCTCAGAAGAAAGCCTTCAAATAAAAGGCTAACTGGATTTTCAAAGACTTCTCAAAAATAGCCAAGCTAGGAGCAATGTGAATGTCTGGGGAGATGCTTGACCTCCCAAGGGGTGGTCTTCAAAGCAGCCCCTCACAAGATCGGTAGGGTGGGAGTGACAGTCTGGACACCCCACCCCACCCAACGGTGCAACTGGTACATAAGATGAATTTGTACCAAATTCTTCCTGCTAAACAGACACCTGATCTTTCAACAGACGCTACAAGTTCAGGAAAAAACTCCAAGTGGTCCTGAACAGGAACATCGGGCCAGAGGGGGGAACTTTCCAGGCCTGGCGGATCCAAACCACCACAACCCTTCAGTCCTGCTAGGATTGAACCACCCTATTCTTCCCCATCCAGTTCCTCCCTTCAAATCCTGGGACTCCATCGCTTGGACAGGCCAAGGTCAGGGCCGGGGGCAGAGGCAGATCCCTTCTCAAGAGGAGCCATCCCTGGATCCAACTTTCATCGAGCCTCCAAGGGAAGGTTGTGGGGAGGGTGGTGGGCCGTCAGCTTTGGAAGGCCGTGAATGAATCCGACTCATTCTGAGCCTTTTCACTCTACAATAAGGCCCAATTCTGGAAGGCCCTGGAAGTGTTTGGGGACAGAGGGTCAGATGAAGCGGGGGCATTTCTTCTGGCCCTCCTAGATTTCTTGGTGGATTCAGGACTGTTGACTTTGGCATCCTTCCGGACCAGCCCAGGGTTCTCCCGCTTCTTCTGTGGCCGGTTCCAGTCAGTCTTATTAGAGGGAAGAGGTCCACTCTTCTGGGTGGGTCTCAGGGCTCTCCTCTGATTGGCTGCTGGGAGAGGTCACTGGATGGCGTGAGGTATGACATCATCAATATGCAGGAGATGCTCTTCTGAGACTTATCTGGGGCCTGGAGGCTGGGAGGGCTTGGATGGGGAAGAACCGCTTTAAGACTCAATGCTGGCAAACCAGGGTGTCTGTGGGTCCTGCCCCCACCACTACATACACACCTGCCCTATCCCTTGGAGGTGGTGGCGACTTTGTCATTTTTGATGGTGTGCAATACGTGGTACCTCCCACTTGAGGAGCAGGGGCAACCACAGCAGTGGCCTTCGCATAGGGTCCCATGTGCGTCACTTGTGCTCTTTTCTGAGCTGGGAGTCTCTTGCTCACGGTCCCTCCTGCTCTACTGCTTCTCAGCTGGATTACTGCAATGCGCTCTACACGGGGCTTCCCTTGAGGAGTACCCAAAAGATACAACTGGTGGAACCCACAGTTCTGGATAATTCACATTTTGCCTGTGTAACACCATAACTGCGCGAGTTGCACTGGCTTCTGGTTGTTTTCCAGGCACAATTCAAGATAGCAGCAATAGCACTTAGACTTATATACTGCTTTACAGTGCTTTACAGCCCTCTCTAAGTGGTTTACAGAGTCAGCCTCTTGCCCCCAACAATCTGGGTCCTCATTTTACCCATCTCGGAAGGATGGAAGGCCGAGTCAACCTTGAGCCTGGTATGAGATTTGAACTGCCAAATTGCAGTCAGCCAGCAGTCCCTACCTCTTCATTAGCCATGGCTTCCCAGTTTAGAATGGGGGGGAGGGGGGGCGAGACATTTAACATTTAAAGTATCTGGTGTTTCCAAGGCTCATCCCTTTAAAATTATATCCAGCTAGAGCTCAGTCACCAGTATTGAGGATGTTATCTAGTTTGGGTGATGAAATGTTTGCAAGAAAACAACCAAGCTCAGAGAGCACCAAGGACCCCTCATTTCAACCCTGAGCTCCAAATATTCTCATTGATTGATTCACTCATTCTATATGGCCATCCACTTGCCAAAGTACTATGGAAGTAAGACTGTACAAATATACATATAGATAAATTATAACAATAAAGCCTACTAAAACAAATCTTTATTATCTCTAGGATTTTTTAAATCTTTTCAGCTGAAAATTGTAAAATTGATTAATAATGGGCCATGGAAGTCTTATTTTGTAATGCAGCAACATTTATTAATCAAATTTCTAGGTTGTCCAACTTCAAATGACTCTGGGCAGCTAAACATATAGAAAAACTATAAAGTCAAGAGTAAAACCCAGTAGATAACATCCCTTGAAAGGAACACCACCACCAGCCAAAAGCAAGACAACAAAGCCGCACAACCACACTAAACTCAAGGCTTGGGGAATAGCGACGATTGGGTGAAGATACACAACTGGCTATCCTATGCACTCTTGTCAGGTTGTTCCATTAGACTGAGGAACAATTCTCAAGGTGGAGACTCACAAGGAAGCTCGCCCTTACTCACAGAAAACTGCAGCATGGCCGCCTTGTCCCTCTAACTTTGAATCCCCTGAACTAAGTGTGATTCAAATGGTGCAGCCCAAGAAACTGGAGGTGAAACTGCTCCTTCTAACACAGGTAGCCGATACACTCACACTTCCCATACATAGCGAAGAAACCAATAGGCTGCTAACCTGTTTCTCTCCTAAACTACCTGGGGAGACCTGGTGGGTTGCAAAGATAAATAAGTAAGAAAGATAATCTGACAGGCTCAGGCTCTCAGCCGTTCAAGTAGGGTAAGAGCCACTGGCCGGATCGGAGCAACTGCCCAGCCAGAGGCCCATCCTCCTTCCCACCCCGGGAAGGTTTCTGTTTACACGGAAGGGGTCCTCCATTTGGGCTCTTCCCGCCAAGCAGTGCTTGGCTTCAGCTACCCTGCGTCAAGGAAATGCTTGAAAAGAAGTGCCTCTCTACGGTCCTAAGTACGCTGCCCCATCCACTTGACCTAACTTTTTGTGTAACTGTTCTAATATTGGCCTTAGTTTTGAAACTGTGGCAGCGTTTTCGAGTATCTGTCACGGTACAAAGATATCACACATTTGGTTCAATTTTTATAGCTTGGCTCTATAGCCTCTTTTGGGTAATTTTGCTTTTAATTTCTGGCAATATATATTACATTATTTTTTATTGGATCTTTGTTGATCAGTATCAAGAGCTGAAGATTTAGAGATGAGTTTTAGAAAAAGCGGTGAAACATGGAATGAAGATGTAACTGGTTGCAATTTAAGAAACAGCAATAAATGGTTAATGTCGGGGATGAAGGTTCATTTTCTATCTCTTTTGCGGAAGGAGCAATTATTTTTTTTTACACTTTTTCATATATGTGGGTACGTATATATCTATGTATATATCTATGTAAAATGATGGGGGGGGGAGAAAAAGACGCATCACGTGACCACGACTTGCAATCTTCCCCACTCAGACTCTGTGCTGGCAGGGAGCCAACTGGGAAGGCGTGACTGTCGGAGATGCTGTGATGATCACTGCAAATGTGTCATGCTGCGACGGCTGTTCAGAGGCTGAGTCTGTAAACCACTTTTTTTTTTTTTTTTGACGGAGGGTTCTAAGTCAAGGGCTGTTTGTAGAAGAATGGAACTGTTGTGTTATTTGGGAGGGCAGAAACAGTGTTATAGTTTGCAACTGCTGCCAAGAAGATTGGAGAACGCTTCTTCAACTATTCTTTTATCTGGATCTATACGTTCATCTTCTCTTTCCTTATTCTGTTATTCCTATTTTTCTTTTTATAACTTTTTATAACTTTTCTATATACATATTTTGTATTTTTAAAGTTCCAAGAAAATATTGAATAAAATAAACACATAAAAATAATTTGATTTTATGAAATAGCATTATACTTCACTTTTGTAGACTGCTCACCCTGCTGGCCATCCTACTGGTAAATATTCTCTAAATGAGAATGTCTGTTCTTTATCTTGGTTAATTTTTGAGAAAATTGGAAAACTGGTTTAAAAACCTTTCTTTATGAAATCCTTTGTAAATCTGTGTCCCACATTTCCCAACACTAACAAAATGATGTACCATAAAATCAGGGGGCTGGACTAGAATACCCCCAGATCCCTTCCAACTCTATTATTCTGTATTATAACTTCAGTTGTTTGGTTACCCGGTAGACTGAATAGCAAAAAAGCTATCTTGCTTGGATAAATTCTATTTATAAGTTTGCAAAATAGCACTGGACTAAAAAAATTATAAAGAAACAAAGAGTCCTGAAGTAATGTTTAATTAGTGATATTGTCCAAGCAAACACAAACTGCCTTTTTGAGGCATATCCAGAGATAGTTCGTTAAAAATTTACAATTGATAGGCCTATGGGATATAGATGTTCAAAATATTTTCTATTTCTTTAAATTACACATGGATCATTAACCCCAAATGTATGCCTTATGCTTTTTTCCCTTTCCTCCTGTCGTTTCATTTTTCTAACTACTGAGGCACGGTTGTCCCACTGGGGACAAAATCAGGCTCCCATTTAGGCCAAAAGTAAATTCCAGTATTGCTCGAGACCCTTTGATTTTTCTATTTCAAAGTCACCTCTGCAACAGCAAACAGACCTAATGGAAGTTCTAAATTCTAACCAGCCTAAGAAAACAAAGCGGACAACATGACTCCTTTATGGCAGTCTATGGCCCAAAATTTTAAAAAGCCAGTATTTCACCTAAAAACATTCCAGCTTCCTATTCCCATGATTACCAAAAGAAAAGCTTGGAAGTTGAAGAAGAGCACATTCAGCCTCCTGCCACTGCTTCCCAGAGAAGCCCTCTGCTTCCTAAAATTCAGGGTTCGCTAGCCAAGAGGCCGGGTCTCCCGGGAACCTTCATGATAACAAAAGGCGGGTGACCACCTTCTCCTGACTGAGTATCCCAGGGGTTCTTTGGTCACCTCCCAGGCACACCTGACTATTCCCTCTCAGAAACAAACGGACCTCCAAGACACACCTTCTACTTATCTCCTCTCCTTCATGCACGGTTGCGGCTCCCAGGCATCCAATAAATCGCCAAACCGTTTCACGGACTCATCCAGATCAGCCTTTAGCTTTCAAGCCAGAACTTTGCTGCAGGCAGAGATATTTGATTTCCCGCTTCAGCAGAGAGCTTGACTTCGGAGAAGGCTTCCAGTGAACCAGAGGTACTTTTTATCATCTCCTGAGAAATGGAATAAATTGAAAACACGGTTAATTCCAAGAAGAGCAAGTGCAGAAAAAGATGGGCAAGCAGGAAAGCGGCTGCCAGAGAAGAGGAGGACTTGGGTCTTGGGGAGATGAAAAGAAAGGGGCTGGGGGGGAGGGCGGCACTTGCCTGCCTCCTGTAGGAAGGAGGACCGGCAGAAGCAGAAGAAAATGCGGGGGGGCCCCCTGCCTCCCCACCGGGTGGGCCACAAACGGCTCTGCCACACCACCAGACTCCCGGCAGCCCTGGGCAGTCACCCCCATGAAGGCCAAGGCAAAAGACCCCCGGAGGGAGGGCGCCTCGGAGGAGGAAGGCCGAGAAGAAGGGCCGGGGTGGGTCGGTGGGTCAGGAGAGGCACCCAGGCAGCCCCCGCGGCGCTACCCGCCAACCCGAACCGGCTCCGGAGGGGCGCCGGCGTCGCCCCCGGCAGCCCCGCCAGGCACCCCTCCACCCGGAAGTCGCGCCAGGACCCGGGATTTCCCTCTGGCCGGGGGGGGGTGTTCAACTGGGCGGCCCTCGTCCCACGGGAGGCGGTGGGGGGGGCCGCTGCCAACGGCCGCCGCCGCCTCCGCGGGACAGGCACAGGGCCGGGATCTCCCGGGAAGGTCCCGGCAGCCCCGCCGCGGCTGGCTCCTCTCTTGCCGGCCGCCAGACGCGACCGGGCCGGAAAGCCCAGCCGCCGAGGGGGAGGCCGGCCAGGGAGAGCGGGGCACGGAGGGCTCCGGCCTCCCTCCCTCCCTCCGAGGCCCGCGGGGAAGGCGCTCCCCGCGGGGCACAGGGAGGCCGAGGGGGAGGCAGAGGCGGAGGGAAGGGCCGGGCAAACCGGGACCGGGACGCGCCCTCACCGGCCAGGCGGCTCCTTCGGCGCTGACGGACCGGCCGCCTCGCTCGCTCCTCCGCCGCCGCCTCCGCTCCGGAAGCAAAATGGCGGCCTGGAAGTGGGGGGGGGGGGGGGCGAACGCGCGCACGCGCGGGACGGCCAACCGGCGGGGGCTGCGAGCCCGGCCTGCGCATGCGTGCTCCGCCGGCGGCGATGGCGGCCCCGGACCGCGGCGCCCCTTCCCCGCCGGCGCTGCTGCCTTGGGGGCGGCTGTCGGCCTGGCTGGAATGCGTCTGCGCAGTGACCTTCGACCTGGAGCTGGGGCAGGCCCTGGAGGTGGGTCGCGGGGGGGGAGGGGCGGGGGTCCGTACTATCGGGGGGGCCCCTGACGGTCGCTCTGCTCCTCCCGCAGCGCATCTACCCGCCGGAGGGCCGCCTGACGGAGAAGGAGGTACGGGGGGGAGGGGGCGGGGAGGGCGGCAGGCGGCCCCGCCCCGCGCCCCTCTAACGCCCTTCTCCCCCCCCCCCGCAGAGGACGAGCATCTGCTACCTGGCCTTCCCCGACTCCTACTCCGGTCAGTGGGGCTGGGGGTGGAGGGGCTGGGGCTGAGAGCGGCCCCCTCGCTGACCCCCCCCCCCCGCTTGCGCCCCCAGGGACCCTCGGGGACACCCAGTTCAGCTTCCGCTTCCGCCGGTCGGCGGGGCGAAGACGGGTGGCGGCGGCGGCGGCGGCGGCGGAGGTCGAGTGGCGGTGCACCCGGGAAGCCCCGCCGGGCCTGCAGGTGGGTCGGGGGTCGCCTCGTCCGGAGGGGGGGGGACTCCGCCTGCGCCTCCCGCCGTCCCCGCTTTCCCTGGCGGGGCGGAGGTGAGGGGGCTCCCCTGCTTCTCCCCAGCCGGAGCCCGCGCACCTCTTCGGCTACGTCTTCTTCCGGCAAGTCCGCGACCGCTCCGTGCAGAGGGGCTACTTCCAGAAGGTGAGCGGGGGGGGGGGGGGGAGGGCTGCCAGGGCTCCTGCGCCCCCTCCCCTCCGGGAAGGAGCGCTGGGCCCCTCCTTGTGGGGAGGGAGGGGGCCGTTCAGGGTGTCTGCCTTTCCGCTCCAGTCGCTGGTCCTGGTGACTCGGCTGCCCTACGTGACCCTCTTCCACTCGCTGCTGCACCTGATCGCCCCGGAGTACTTTGAGAAGCTGGACCCGTGTCTGGAGGCAGGTGAGGGGGGCGGGCCGGGGCGGGCCGTCTGGGATCACCACAAGGCTGGGACCTCTCGGGCTGGCTGTGCGCGGCTGGGAGCCCTTTTGGAGGGAAAGCTGGGGGTTCTCCGGGGACCCCCTTTGTTTCTGGGCTCCTGGGGCCAAGCGAGGGAAGAGCTGCAACACGCCCCTCCCCCCCTCAGCCGCCGCTCCCTTTGCGCTTGTTTCAGTGTGCAGCGAGATCGACCAGTGGCCGGCCCCGGTGCCTGGCCAGACGCTGAACCTGCCTGTGATGGGGGTGGTTATTCAGGTATGGGCCGGGGAGCTTCCTGCCGGGTGCTGCTGCTTTCCGTGGCCGCCTCCTGCCAGGAGCGCAGCTCTGTTCAGGGAGGGGGCCCCATTTGGTGCTCTGCTCTTTGTGGTGCAGGTGAGGATTCCTTCCCAGGTGGACAAGCCCGACTCCTGCCTGGCAAAGCCGCTGATTTGGGAGGTGAGGGAAAGCGGCCTTCTTGCAGGGGCCCCTGCGGGTGGCCTTGGGATGAGGAGGGAAAAAGAGCCTGTTCAGAGGAGGCGCCCCCAGCAACTCAGCAGTTAGGGAAGGAACCTAGCGGTCAGACATTTGTGCCTTCAGATTGGCAAGATTCTGCTAATGTAGCCTTATACCATAGTAGAAACGGCTCCTCTAGCCTCATCTCCTGTGGAGCTTGCCCGGGAAGGCTGGCGTGTCTCTCTGCTGGCAGCACTGCTGCGAGGCCCTTCCTCAGAAGTCATCCTCTTCCAGGCTTTGGCTTGAGTACCCACCTGACGTGAGCGGCTGTAAAGGCTGAGCCTGCAGGGGCTGTGGGGGTGGGATATGCCCCCTGGGCTTGCCCATGGATCAGACGGGCCTTTGGAAAGACTTCCCAGATGGCTGATCAAGCCCTCTGGACCCCCTTCCCGGGGGTCCCTCTGCTGGAGGTGGCATCTGTCTGGTTTTAAGGTTGTGGCCTCTAGGAAGTCCATTGTCCAGACAGCCCACAAACCCTGGTCTATGTGTCCTGTGGTGCGGTGATGATGTTCTGCCCGTGGGGGGCAGGTGGGAGGGTTTAGTGCATCCTTGCTTTTGCTTAAACATAGCCACAACGTCCCTCTCCGGCAGTCACCCCTTCCGCTCTGAATTGGGTCTGGTTTCTTTGGGGCTTACCTACTTCTGGATGCTCCTCTCCGTCCAGGCCACAAGAGGCCAGATTGGGCTCTTCCCAGGCGGAGCGTTGAGCCTTTTCCTTCGGAGACCTTGGCTGCTTCTCCTCCCAAGCGTGGTGTAACAGAGAAGCAATGTGTTCCTCCTTTTCCCCTTGTCTTACTTTCCTCGCTCAGAACCTCCTGCCAGCTCCCCTCATCCTCCCCAGTGTTGCTGAACTGGACCTTTTCAGGTGAGGAGGGCTCTCCCTGCTCCTTGCAAAAACAGCTCCTGGCCAGGGTGGGGAGGAAACCTGCCTGGCCAAACCCTCAGACGAGCCTGGGGCAAAGCCTCAGCCACAGAAACACGGAGGAGGAGACTGTGAGCGCTCAAGACAGGGTTCACACCACACCCTGAGGGGCTGAACGCTTGTTAAGTTCCTAGAACCTGGCCAAAGATGGGGCTGGAGGCTGCGGGCTTCAGCACAGTGCTGGAGGGCGGCTTTTGGTGTATCCACATTCGATGCCCAGCTGTGCCATCTTCCCTTTTCTGCTCTTGGAACAGGTGCTTCCAGTCGGTGCTGGTCCACATTCAGCTGCTGTGGGAGCTCGTTCTGCTCGGGGAGCCTCTGGTGGTGGTGGCCCCTTCTCCCGCCATGTCCTCCGAGGTGGTCCTTGCCCTAGCCAGGTACCAGACTCACACCCCTGCAAAGCTGCCGGTGGCCGATAGGGAGGCCCTGGCCAAGGGACTTCTCCAGGCAGCCCCGCCTCCCCACAGTCCAGCCCAGCTCTGGCTGCTCTCAAACAGGAATTGTTTTCTTCAAACCCCCACCCCCACCCCCCAGCTGCCTGGCGCCCTTGAAGTACTGCTGCGATTTCCGCCCGTACTTTACTATTCACGACAGCGAGTTCAAAGAGTACACGACGCGTACGCAGGGCCCGTGAGTCTCCTCCCGCACAGGGTGCCTGTTGGGGCTCCAGGGAGGAAGCCCTTCCTCACCCCTCTGCTTGCTCCCCTCAGCCCCAGCGTGCTCTTGGGCGTCACGAACCCCTTCTTTATCAAGGTGCTGCAGCACTGGCCCCACATTCTTCGCCTCGGGGAGCTCCGGATGGCTGGTAAGGCAGGGCTGGGCCCTCTTGGTGCAGCTGTGGGGATGACTAAGAGAGCTTGCCCATAGTGTGGGCATGAGAGGCAGCCAAGCCTGAGACCAGAGGCGAGAGGAGGGTTGGCTTCCGAGGGGGGCAGCCCGGCATTCTCCATTGCCAGGCAGGAAGCTGCCACATTGGGCCTGGAGCCTGGGCAGGGGTCTGGCAATGGCAGCCCAGCCTGATACTCCCATGTGTTGATCCTACCATGCAGGGGACTTGCCCAAGCAGGTCAAGCTGAAGAAACTTGCCAAGCTGAAAACCTTGGACACCAAGCCAGGTGAGCCTCCTGCTGACCCTCTTTCTTCCCAGCTCCTCCTGCTGCTGGATAGGGAGGCCCAGGCAGGAACCTCAGCCAAGCAGAGCCTGTTCTGCAGCTGGCTTGGAGGGTGCCTCCCCCACCCCCCACCCCTTCTCCTTGCCTCTTCTCTGATTGGCTCTTCTGGCCCCGTCTCAGGACTTTACACGTTATACAAAGCATTTTTGCACAAGGACAAGATACTGATCAAGACACTCCTGAAAGTGAGTCAGAGCCAAAATTCTGCAATGGGCTGCAGGCTCTCCTGGGCCTCCTCCCTTTGCAGAGTCGGAAGAAAAGAATAAAGGGCGGGGGGAGGCTGCCCTGCCAGAGGCACGGGGGTGGGGAGGGGACACCTGCTCCCCCTTCCTCTAGGCACAAAGTGGGCCACTGGCCAAAGCTGCTTGGGCTCCTGAGACCCCTCCCCCCAGAGCAGTTCAGCAGGAACACAGGCGGTGGGGGAGGGACAGTCCTGGTAGGCTTGCTAGGTGGAAGGTTCCAGCAGAGCCTTTCCTGAAAGGAGGCCTGGCCTGAAAGGAGGCTTCAGCCTCAGCAGACCTCACCTCCCTGCCCTGCGGCATCCTCTCCTGAGGCCATTCCCTCCCTTCCCGGGCAGGTGGGGCCTGGTTGGTTTCCCCCTCCCTGGTGTTTCCTGAACTGATGAGCAAGAGAAGCCACCCTGGGTGCCCCCTTTGCAGTGGGGGGCCTCGCTGTTGGGCAGCACAGGGCCGGTGGATCTTGGCTGATCCCTGCCGTGCTCCACAGGGCATCCAGAAGAAGCGTCCATCCGAGGCCCAGAGCGCCCTGCTGAGACGCCAGCTCTTGGAGCTCACCCAGAGCTTCATCATCCCCCTGGTAAATGGGGGGGGGGGGAGGAAAGGGGCTGTCTGTGGCTGGGAGAGGAGCCATGGCAATAGAGAGGAACGGCTCCCCACTGTCCCCTGTGAGAAACACCCCTCCCCCCGCCCGACTCCCATCTGCCTCCTCCTCCCTAGGAGCACTACATGGCAAGCCTGATGCCTCTGCAAAGGACCATCACCCCGTGGAAGGTACGGCCTTTCCCGGTTGCCTGTGCTGGGGTGGGCCTCGCTCTCTGGCTGCCCAGCATGACTGCTTCTCTCCTTTCTATCTACTCTCAGACTCCCCCTCAGATCCGCCCTTTCCATCAGGAAGACTTCCTGAAGAGCTTGGAACAGGCCGGGCCCCAGCTCACCTGTGCACTCAAGGGTGACTGGCTGGCCCTTTACAGGTACACTGAGCCCCCCACACAGCCCCTCCTCTGGGTCAAAGAGCCTAACCTGTGGGCACAGAGCAACCCACCCACCCCGCTCCATCCGGGAAATTATCCCAGAGACAAGACACCCCTGTCTTGCTCCCTAATCCCACCTCCTCCTGGGACAAAAACAGAGGCCCTGTTGGCGGGATTCACCTTTCTTAAGCGAAGGTCTTGCACAAAGGAAGAGCCAGACATTGCACAATGGAGTCACCAAGCAGGTTGCATGATGACGCTCTTTAAAACTGGCCTAAATTGGCTCCTGCCACTGATATCTGGCCAAGCCCATCCAGTGTGAGGCTCCTTTGGACTGACACCGCCTCCTGTCCTCTCCTCCCCCACAACAGGCGATTCTTTAAGTCTCCCAACTTCGACGGCTGGTTTCGTCAGAGGCACCAAGAGATGAGGCATAAGCTGGAAGCTCTGCACCTGGAGGCCATCGCTGAAGCGGTGGGTGGGAAGACTGCTTGGGGGGGGGTGCACCTTTGAATGGGTGAGGCCCCCCAGTCTCAGTCTATCCACTCTCTGTAGGGCAAGGCTCTAGAACAGGGTGGGGAGGGAGGTGAAGCAACCCAGTCTCAGCAGGCTCGGGGTCCAGGCCAGGTGCTCCTGCTTGGGCGCTCCTGGGCAGAGCGAGAGCAGGAGAGGGCCCTCCTCTGCTCCTCTTCCTTTAGAATATCAGGGCCTGGATGGTGGACAAGTCTGAGGCAGAGGCCGTGGACCTGGTGTTGAAGCTCCAAGAGAAGCTGGTAAGCGGCTTTCCCTCAGCCCTACCCAGCTACCCCACCACCACCAACAGCCTGTGTTCACTGTGCAGGGGAGCCAGAAAAGGGGCGGGGGGGTCAGCACAAGATAGCCTGTAGCATCTCAGCCGTTCCAGGAACAGACATACTGGCTCCACCTATGATGACTGCCCACCCCCACCCCTAGGCAAATACAGCCGTTGCATGGAAAGCAGCCAGGTGGGGATTCCCCTGCTGGGGGGGGGGGGGCAAGTGTATTGGGAAGTCTTTTTGGTCAACCTCCAGCTCCAGGTGCTTGTTCAGAGGGCTCCTGCCAGGATCGCTGACTGGGAGGAGGGGCTCACTGTCTGGTTGATTCCTCCATGCAGGTCCAAGCCAGGAGCCAAGGCTTCCCTGCCAGAGAGGAGACGATCCAGCGAGTGTGTCAGCACATCGCTCTTGTGGTCCGGTCACTGCCCAAGGACCTCCGAACCATTCTGTGTCGCCAGGAAACGGCCAGTGCCAGCTGAAGGGGGCAGCTCACTGGGGGCCAATTTAAGGGGGTGGGGGATCTTTGAGCTCTTTATAGCACAGGAGTGGTCCTGGGAGGTGAATGGAGAAGTTGCCAAGCCTGGGTGGAAGTGGAATGGTGCAGTTGACGTGTTGCTGTGTGATGTACAGTGGTGGTGTGTTCTCGAGAGAGGCTAATAAAGCTGAATTATCAGAAGGGCCCTCAACTGAGCTTCCTTTGGAGATTTGTTACACTTTTTATCCCACCACAGTTCACAGTTCCGGAATCCGTCTGTTCAGAGAAGGGCAGCAGAAGCCGTCGTCTCTTCAAAGCACCCTGGACAAGCCTGTTGGTCAGCAGAAAGATGGCTAATAAAAAGCTCACCAAATTTAAGCCTAGAGTGGATGCTTGTGCGATAGGAAGGGTTTTTCCTTCTCCCTGTGTCCAGCCCAAGTGGGTTACTGGAAGGCCCCAGGGCCTACGTGGGAGGAACTGCGCGGAGCGCCCCCCACCCTGTGTTTCAATTGCTTGGCTGAGCTGCCAGGGGAGGAAAAGCTCCCCCTCAGCCTTGACTAGAAAGACTCGTTCTGGCTCCCAAGAGGTGAGGAGGAAGTGGGGGCTATGAGCCGAGGTGGCGCAGTGGTTAGGGTGCAGTACTGCAGCTACTTCAGCTGACTGCTAGTTCAGCAGATCAGCGAATCAAATCTCACCGGCTCAAGGTTGACTCAGCCTTCCATCCTTCCGAGGTGGGTAAAATGAGGACCCAGATTGTTGTGGGCAATATGCTATTTAGTATACTGTCTTTGGTGTAAGCTGCCCAGAGTCCTCGGAGAGAGGGGCGGCATAGAAATATGAGTAATAAATAAACAAACAAACAAGGGTGGGCAGGGGGGCTGTGTCGATGCTCTCCCACCTCCTCACCTTTTTAGGAGTCTCGGAGGCAGCAGGATACCCCTCAAGGTGGTGGGGGGAGGCTTGGCTGTGCCCACAGGTCTGAGGTCACTGGAGAACCGGAGCTTCAGCGACCCTACCAGGGCAGCCCTGTCTCTGGCCTTGGGATCTGGGTGGTGCCAGACAGAACGCACATTCGGAGCCCAAACAGGCAGCATTTGCTTCTCTTGCACTGACCAGAGGGTGGGATTCCTTGTCCCCCACCCTCCCCCACTTCAAAGGGAGGCCTGGCTAGCTGGCTGGAGCCAAGCAGGCCCCAAGACTTTGCGGCGATGATCCATAACTAGAGGGCTGCCCACCACCCCCATTGAAGAGAGGCCGTGGGGTGAAGCTCCCTGCACATTTTATTTAGCAGAATAGCCATTTGTCTGAAATGATACAGGTTCTCCTGCTGAAGCAGGGGGTTGGAGTAGAAGGCCTCCGAGGTCCCTTCTAGCTCTATTATATTCTATTGTTTTATTCAAGGGGTACTTGCTGCCTCTCATGCGCAGCTGGACCCAGAAAGGCTTTTGGGGCTAGCCAGACGCAGCCAAGGAGTCATCGAAGGAGGCCTTCAGGTCCGGCGAGCAATACAGTGGGAGCCGCTCACCTGCAACCTCCTGGCGGAAGCTGCTCCTCAACCAGCCATAGACCAGGCTGTGCAGGAAGCCCTGGAGGGGGGCAGTCAGGGCCTGGGCAGGGCAGAGAAGCTGGCCGTGATTCTCTTGCAGGTGTCTGCTGACCACCAAAGGTGGTCCCTCTCCTCCCACTCAACTCACCGTGGCCACCAAGAGAGGAAAAAGGGTGGAGAGCTGCAGGCGGGTGAATGATAGCACCACGAGGAGGCAAGCTGTAGACAAGAAAGCCGGCCGATCACTGCCTCTGCTCAGCCTGCTGGCCTAGTCTGCAGGGGGGGTGAAGTGCTTGGCAGCAGGCAGGCCAGACTCAGAAGGCCAGCTGGGAAACGGGCACAGGCCACTGACCTGGCATCCAGCAGAACACGAGGACCAGCTGGAAGCTGCGGGTGACATGGCTTCTGCTGGCAAAACCCTCGCTCCGCAGCCCATGGCGGTCCCGGCATTGCCATCTCTTCACCCTGCAGTAGAGAACCTGCCCAAGGAGGGCAGTGGCATCAGGAAGGCCACATCCAATCCTGGGGGAGACAGAGGGCAACCTCCGTGGGGTCTTGGGGGAGCCAGAGGTTCCACGCCCACCCCAGCAGCCAATGGGGAGAGGGCGGACGTCCCCCACAAAACCACCTGCCTCGCCGACAGAGCTCTGCCACTGATTGTAAAGCTCCACCCTAAAAGAAACTCTCAAAATTTAAGTCCAGGCAATAATGTTTTAAGCGTGATAGACCAAGAGTTTCTTTTCTTCACCAGAGATGGCTTCATTGGCCATGAAATAAAGCCGGAGGGGCAAAAGCCAGGGACAAGATGGCGGATAATAATAATAATAATAATAATAATAATAATAATAATAATAATAATAATTTTATTTCTATACCGCCCTTCTCCCGAAGGACTCAGGGCGGTGTACAGCCTATTTAAAAACACAGAACAAAACAACGATTAAAATTTAAAATCATTAAATAATTAGGCTCCAATTAAAATCCCAGAAATTTTAAATACCCCAATTTAAAATCTGCCACTGGCTTGGTTTGGGCTCAGGCAGGGAGTGTGGGCAGGCGGGCGAGCTGGCCTAGCCTCTCAGCAGCTCTTTAAAAGGAAAAAAAAGCCCCTGCTTCAGCCAGATGTTTCAACCCAGCCCCTAGATCTAGCGCTGGAACCAGCCCCTTCCGGTCAGCCCCTGGAGCTTCAGAAAAAGCAAACCCTTCTGCTTTCTTCGCTCTTGTGCCCTTCACTGTCTTCATCGGTAAGCAAGCCCCCTCCCCAAAGTATTTGCCAGGATTGTCTTGTTTCTTCCACCCCCAGAAGTCCACAGAACAGGACGGCCACACGCATCACTTACCACGCAAGCGGACACAACCAAGGCCAGAAACACCAGGAAGAAGATGCTGCTGTCCTTGCCCGAGTGCTGGGAGGCAAGAGGGGGGCTTGGCTGCCTGGGGGCCTGGGCAGCAGCATTGGAATACGGTAAAGAAAAGCATATATTAAGAAATGGCTTTATATATATATATAGTGAATATACACTCACTAGTTACTCATCACCCTTTCTTAAAGCACAACAAGCAATCCCTTCTTCCTCCCATCTCTTCAACAAACACATCCCTCCTCGTCATTTCAGACCTGGTGTCACCATTGAGGGTAACAGGAGATAACAACCCACCTATGTCAACATATACATTTTAATTCCTCAAAATTGTCTTTAAACCTCCTTTTGCTAAGTATTGAAGGAAATTTACCCAGTGGTGTAGAATTTGTTGCTGCAAAGGTTTGTAATGGCTAAAAAACAGTGAACAATTTCCAAAGGGAGTAGAAAAAGAAGCAAGGAAACCCAGCATCCTTTTAAAGGCACCGACCACAATTTGAGCACAATGGCTGCTTCCTCAGAATCCCTTGGAGACTCTGGTCTTGCAACTGCCTGGACGTCCTGAGGGGGATCTCGGAGAGGAATTACAAAATGCAGGTCTACTTGCCAGCTGCTCATTCCCCTGCGGTCAGTCCCAGCCTCCGCTTTACTTAGAAGTCCGAGGAGGAGGCATTTCCAACTCATAACAGCAACCAACCAGTGACGCCAACTGCCTGAGGCAATGGAGGCTGCCCTTCACTGACCTTTTCAGAGAGACGGTGGGCCATCAATGGTCAGGGATGCTTTGAACCACCATTATCTGCCCAACAAAGAGGGAGAGTGGAGGATACAGCTGGGCCAAGACTGCCATACCTTATAGCAGGAGTTGTGGGAAAGGTGGATGAGAATCAGGCAGCTGCAAGGGGAAGGAAGAAGGTGAGAAGGATCTCCAGCCCAGGCCCCACCCTAACCCTCTGGGACCCAGGGGAGGGGAAGATGCCCACCTGGAGCAGGAGAGGTTGGAGGCCCCTGAGGAGTCCGTGCCTGCCTGGGCCAAAGGCTGGAGGAAGGCCTCGCTACTCAGGGGCCTGCTGCTTAGGACCATCAGAGCCAGAACTACCAGGCAAGGGAGCAACCTGGGAGGCAAAGGGAAATCTCTGGGGAGGGGTCCTGGAGGGCCAGAGACCTCCCTCCGACCATTCACAGGCTCCCTTGCACTCTACCTACCAAGCCAGGGTATAGGGCAGAGCCAGCTGGAACCTGGGGCAATAGGAGCTGTTCTCCTGGGAAAGAGAGAGAGATTTGGAGCACCAACAGAAGGATGACCTTGTGGGCATGGCGAAGAAGAGTGTTGGCCTTGGGAAAAGGCGGCGGAGGCAGCCTAGCTCCCATCTAAACTGGAATGCCAGGCACAATCCCACCCCATGGGGGTCAAGCAGTTCCTCAGGGGGACACGCGTGATTGCGCGTACACACACAGAGAGAGACACCCTTAATGGGGACTTCAGAACTGGAGGTGCAGGGAGCCCAGGTGCCACAAGGGCTTTTGGCCAAGATTAGGGCCGACTGGCTGAGCCCTCCTCCCGCCTGGGCATGATGGTATGAGGTTCGGGGTATGAGGTTGAGGGGGGGAGAGCTGCTCTCAAACTCCCCCTCCAGCCTCTGCCCATCCACACACTCAGGCAGGCAAGCCTGCACATGGCTCC
Source organism: Arizona elegans (assembly GCA_022577455.1). NCBI lineage: Eukaryota > Metazoa > Chordata > Lepidosauria > Squamata > Colubridae > Arizona > Arizona elegans. The sequence continues at coordinate 91,000,152 of JAKOOJ010000007.1, read as the reverse complement.
AGCAGCAGCAGCAGGGCGAAGGAAGTGTGTGTGTGGGGAACTGGGGCCGCACCCCAGAGACCAGGGGTGAAATTCAGCAGGTTCTGGACAACTGGTAGCGGAAATTTTGAGTAGTTCCGAGAACTGGCAAATACTACCTCTGGCTGGCCCCAGAATGGGGTGAGAATGGAGATTTTCCAGTATCCTTCCCCTGCCATGTGCACCAAGCCACGCCCCACCAAGCCACGCCCACAGAACCAGTAGTAAAATAATTTGAATCCCACCATTGT